>CAIGRO010028785.1:0-15919 GCA_903798355.1 Fraxinus baroniana
GAAAACGAATAAAAGAAATATAAAATACACCTATATTTATAATTACTCTAAATTTGAGGACCTATTTTGCAATTAATAACCCATTTCATTAAGGGTAAAATAAACCTTTTAACGAAAAACTTAAAAAGTCACTATTCATGGGTCATTTTGAAAAATCTCCCCCATTGTGAGCTGATGTTGACGAAGTTTCATATGCCACACATTCAATACATTTCCAAAATCGAGAACACAAAAAGTCAAAAACCAACTTGCAAACAATACAATGCTTTTTTAAGTGCAAAGTCTAGAAATAGAAATGAACATAAATCAATCATATATAATTGATAAGCATAAGAATATTAAAGAATAAGCATTCATATACAAAAACAGTAATGGAAAAGTCAGATTTGTTTCGGATTAAAATCAGATTTTAATTTAAGTCAAAATCAAATAATCAATATTAACCACATCATGAGTCTCACAACTTTTCAACCACACATTTCAAAAACTTCTATCACAATCTACTAAAAATCTAATTTTAATACCACCAAGCACCCACTAAAGTAGTTTCATATGCGTCCATGCTAACAATACAATGCTTCTTTAACTACAAAGTCTAGAAATAGGAATGAACATAAATCGATCATAGAAAGATAATATGCATAAGAATATTAAAGCATCTAATAGTGAAAACTATTAACAACAAATCTCACTTTCCTTTATAAAACTCATCCTTTCCCACTTAAAACCTCTACATCGATGCACCGACCAATGGACATTTTCATATCCAGCAATGGATAAAACAATAAGCTAGAGTGAAAATCCTCACAAAATGTACACGATGCAATTACACAGTGGACTGCATTTCCATTATGATCTGGTATTAAAGTAGTTTCATATGCGGTATGCCCACATTTAATATAATTCCAATATCAAAAACATTGAAATAAACATGAAAACTATTCAATGCTTTTAAGTGCAAAGTCCAGAAATAGAAATGAACATAAATCAATCATATATAGATTATGTGCATAAGCATATTAAATCATTTAAGCATCCATATATTTTTTCCTTAAACTAAAAGTTTCCCTCTCAAACCGCTGTTTCCATATACACTCTTTATGATGCGTATCAAAACTATTAATAGCAAATCTTACTTTTCTTTATAAAACTCACCCTTCCCACTTAAAAGTTAAAACCTCCACATTGATGCGCTGACTAATGGACACGTGCATATCCAGCAATGTAAAACAAGTGAAAATCCTCACATGACGTATACATTGCAATTATACTATGGATTACATTGCAATTATGAGCTGACATTAAAACAGTTTCATATGCTACACATTCAATACATTTCCAAGATATGGAACATAGAAATCAACACGCAAACAATACAATGCTTCTTTCAGTGCAAAGTTGAACATAAATCGACAATATATAATATGCATAAGAATATTAAAGCATTTAAGGATTCATATATTTTTTCCTTAAATTATAAGTTTCTCTCAAACCACTATTTCCATATACAATCTTATGACGATACTTTGAGTTTTCAGCCACGGATTCTGCGCAATAGCAAGTAGATCAGACTACACAGGCCAGCAAAAGAGAGGTTAAAGAGTCAAACATTGGTACAAGATGACACTATAAATGAAAATTGTGAACTCAAGAGAGAGCTCGAACGAAAATTCGAGGCCTCGAATTCTCAACTCTCTCTAATCTCAGGCTCCATACATCCCTATCTATAAAGGGTTTTTTTTTACCCACTCCTTATCTCCCATTGCAACCCCATGAAAGCATCCAAAGAAAAAAATGCACAACAACAAATAAGAAGAGAGAGACACGAATTCTTTTCCGTATCATTAAAACTGCTAAGGCCCTGTTTGATTGGAAAATGTCATATCCGAGGAAAACAAATTTTATTTTGGCCGTTTAATTGCAACGTGGAAATAGAAACCGAATTCCAAGGTACAACCATTTTAAGCTGCATTTTCTTTGTTTTCATGGAAAACGAATTCCTATGAGTTTGGTAGGTTTTTATCTTCCAATTAACATGGAATTGAAAATCATTTCCACATTTTCCTATCAAATAAACCCTAACTAATTTACACTCAAGATCTTAATTTTTAATCTAAAGATGCAATCCTTTTAATAAATCTAATCTCTTTATGAACAGAAAGAATGTAATAATGTAAGTAGTTAACAAACAGTGAGAAAAAGGATGGCTGGTGTAGTTAATATAAAGAAATGCCAGCCAATGCCATTTCATTCATCACCAAGAAATTCAAAACCCACATTCGGACATTCATCATCAACACTCTATTAGAAGCAAAATTTTGCAACTAAAGTTCCTTCATGGCACCCTTTCAAAAAAGCCACTTGTACAGCCATCAACACTTAATTAATGGGCCCCACACTAATTAGTGAGGGCCGTAAATTTTACAGCCCCTCTAATGGCTGTAAGTCCAGCACTGTTGCCCTATATTACTCAATCCTTTTATTATGGAATGGCCACTGCAGAGTTTCTGCTACCTACCATACCTCATCCATCAACATTCAACACTAGAAAGTCAAATCAATACTAGTACAAAAACGTCATTTTTAAGAACTCATATATTTTTACACCAAAATCGTCATTTTTTCAGGGAGATGAACCAAAATTTTTATCAAACAAATAAACAGGCTCAAAATGTTAGAGAAAAAGCAATAAATTTAACTGTACACCACATATATTATCCTACATCTATTAGCCAAATTACATTCATCCTTGTTCAACAAATTCAAAACATTCAACAACAATTACCTAATAATTTAACCAAAATAGTATTTCATTAATTCACCTTAGATCCCGACGCGGCACTGCTTCGGCACACTGGTTAACATTCCGGATCTCCCATTACTCGGAATCCCAACAACCAAATCCCCGCAAAACACCTTCAAAAACCTTCTTCTCGTCCTCCACGCCTTCGCTTCAAACTTAACCCTAGAAATCACCCTCAGATTGAAACCCACGTTCCCATTTTTGCTCCTATCCGAATTAATCCCATCCGCTACCCTCTTATCCACGTAACTCCCAGCTGCTGCGAAATTTGCCTTTATAGAAGTTTCATTTTTGGTAGCTTGGTGAAACGGAGGAATGGTAGTATCAGCAAGAAAATCTGATTTGTAAAAAACTTCAGCCTCAATACGATCGTAATCAAGTTTCATTTTCTTATTCGGGTTCTGGGCGGTGAGCCGGGCCTCCGAAGTGAACGAGACTAGAGAATTATTACCGACGGTGAGATTAGAAACGGAGAACGAGTCAACTCGGAACTCAGGGAGCTGGGGGCGGAGGACAAGCCAAACAATAAAAGTGATCGTACCCAATATTATAATAAGCCCAATAATAAAGGCGAAGATGCGGCGGAGACAGGTGGCGCGGCGGGCGGAGTTTGCGTCCTGGTAGTAATTCTGCTGGTTGTAAGGGTCATTCTGGTAACTGTAGTAGCCGGTAGTTGGAGGAGGGGCAACGTAAGGGTAGGCAGTGCCGGACTGCGGTGGATTGGCGGCGGCGGCGTAACCGTTGGGATTGTGATTATGGGCAGCGGCGGGATAGCCTGTGACGTG
This sequence comes from Fraxinus baroniana, assembly GCA_903798355.1. Classification (NCBI taxonomy): domain Eukaryota; kingdom Viridiplantae; phylum Streptophyta; class Magnoliopsida; order Lamiales; family Oleaceae; genus Fraxinus; species Fraxinus baroniana. The sequence goes on from CAIGRO010028785.1 coordinate 3,589, forward strand.
TCTATTGGGGTCTTCCATGGTCGTATATTATAGAAACATCTGGGCAATCTTTTGGATTTTATGGGAGTGTACTGTTGAGTGTTTAGGTCGGCAAAGAATCAAAACTGACACACACTCACTGGACTAAAAATTAAATAATAAATTAATAAATATTTACAAAAATATTCCGCCTTGAAATTTAGCATGATAGCTTATAAATTAAGCGCTCTAATGTCTGACAAACATGCCCTCGACTGGACAATCAAGAACTAAGCAATCATAAATAAAGATTCAAGAATCAATAGAAAAAGGGCCTTGCTTCCTTGCCAGAAGGGGAGTGCCCGGGTCAAACCCGGGCGCAGGGTTTGACCCGGGCACTCCCCTTCTGGCAAGGGGGAATTATCCATAGAAAAAAACAGAACAATCAATTTCTCCAGTACTAATCAAGAGTTTCCCTTCTACATTATTTGTGAATTCCACTATCAAATTCTTGCACAAAACTTGCACTGATTTTTCCTTTCTAACCCATTTTCCAGCTCTAAGCCACGCCACTCCATTCATTTTCACATCAAAATTCACTTGTTTTTTGCTCAAATCCAAGCCCAGATTCTTCATTTTCCCTCTTCTAATCCCACCATTAATCCAGTTCACCTTCATTCTTGTTCCACTACTCAGAGAAAAATTCTCCAGAGAACCCCTCGAAATCTCGCAGTTTTCGTGTAATAAGACAACCTCAAAACTCGAAAACCGAAGGTTTACTTTCCAGCTTGGATTCTCCACTGTGAACTCCATTGAAATGCTGGCATTTGATACGGAGAGGGATTTGACGTGAAATTCCGGCAGGCTGGGATGGAGAATTAGCCATACTATAAGGCTGAATGCTGTGAATGCTAGCAGCAGTAGAATCAAAGTAGTGATCAGACACCGTACTAGCTGCGTCGCTAAGCCTTTTATCGGCCGAGAGTTTTCGATATTGCTCGAGTTATGCATTCCAAAACTAGCCTCGGGTACCATCTTTTGAGCGTCCTGTTGTACCAAATTTAAAAGAGCGATCGAGAAATCACTTGTTTGTTGATGGATGAGGCGACAGAGAAGACATCAATGTTGTATATATATACTGAAATTATTACGCGCTGAAATTTGGAATGTGGGAAATTAAGGTTTCTTGGAAATTAAGGTTTCTTAATCTAGTTAGCGGTCAACTTTGCCGTCTTTAGAATGAGGTTAACGATTAGTTGGGCTTGAAAGTAGGCCGAACTTACTTTAAATATAAATTTTCAAAATTTCACTTGGTAGTTGGTACTATAACTGAACTTGCTTTTTAAATTTACTTTTTAGATCATGCTATCCGTAAATTTCTTCTGTTACTGCATTTCGGTTATGCTTAAAAGTAAAATTTGACTTACTTTCACGTTAATTAGAGGTGAAAGAGGTACAACAAATCCATTTGTACAGAAATGAATTTGTCAGAAATATCTGTTTTCTTTCCGTACATTCTGCTTCCGTACGTGAAGCGGAATTCAAGGAAGTAAATAGGTAGAATTTTGGAGAAAAGGTCTAATATATGCATTTGTGAATCATAGTCCAATGATGACAGTTGACCCCACGCCTCCAGTGTAAATCCACCCATGCTCAGAACTTGAAGTGAACATTGCACACTTACACAGTATACTTACATTTGCCATATGATATTATTTCAACCGTATAATACTACTGTATACAATATACTGCACTGAAAGAATTAAAAAAATAAAAATAACAGAAATCAGGTTCTTCAGTTGAAAAATTCAGCTAGAACTTGAAAAATTGAATAGACAGAAGGCTTGAACAATTAGAATATAACTACCAAATAAGGAAGAAGAGAGAAAATTACCAGCATTTACGAATTTCGTCCGCTGTCTTCAAGCATCATTCCTTTAAGACTTTTAGCCAACCAGATAGCCGTATCCCTTGGAGAAACTTTTTCTTTTCCAAAAGGTTTCAATATGACAGAAAGTTCTTCTAGTCGATGCTGCTGAAGCAAGTCGGCAGACAATTCGAGTAGCCCTTCGAGTGCCTCGGCTCTCTGTTTGAAGGAGTTCACGTCTAAAGTTTCCTTCACTAGTGATTCTTCGGGTGCAGCAAAAGGCTTAATTTTTGCTGGTTCTGATGAATCTGATTTTGGAACTATGGGAACGGGATTATCGGAAATCGAGTCTATTTCCCTGTTGATGGGATTTTCATAACTCGCGTTTTCAGAGAAACTAGATGATTTTGGAGCAGGTGAATGAGCTGGAATTTTTATATCAGGTTCATCGGTCACCACATTTACCAGTTTCCCAACATCCAGATTTCTCTCCACATTTTGGATTACCGGCAGCTCACTGCCAACTCGGAAACTACTGTGACGTATCACGTGTATCACCTCATCAAAAGAAGGTGGGAAATGAGTACCATCCAGTTTTTCTTTAATTGCATTTTGTGATACAACTCCATTATCCGACAACAAAGACTTCTGGCTCAACGAAACAGGAGAGGCAGAGGAAGGAGAACATTCTGTTGTTGGAGAAACAAATTTCTTCACCATAAAATTGTCATCATCACAGGATGCTGAAGTTAGGTTTGACCGAGCCACATGATTAGGATTGTCCTTTTCACCTGCAAGTAATTTCTCAGGAACATGTATCCTTGTGGTTATGCTAGAACGCGTGTTCCCATCACAATGACCAGCATCCGTAACTCGATATTCTGAGCACTCAAATGTTTCAGAGGAGATTCCGATAGAATTAAACTTATTTCCATGATTATCGCTAGGTGGATTTTCAAGCGTTTCAGAGTGTGACAAGGAAGATGTGTAACGGCTGGGTTGAGACTCAATGTTCCTAGTTGCGGTGTCATGATGGATGGATTTACGGTTACATCCTTTTTCTCTACATAGATCTTCTAGCCTCTCCAAGGGTGATGTTGAAGATGTACAACTGGGTCCAGACTCAATGATCTCAGTTTTAGTGGCTTGCTGATGACTGGACTTATTGTTACTTACCTGAGTTTCTCTACATTGATCTTCTAACCTTTCCAAGGGTGGCTTTAAAGTTGTGTAACAACTGGGTCGAGACTCAGTGATATCAGTTTTAGTGGCTTGATGATGACTGGAGATACCGTTATGTACCTGAGTTTCTCTACATTGATCTTCTAGCCTTTCCGAGGGTGGTGAGGAAGGTGTGTAACAACTGGGACGAGACTCAGTGATCTCAGTTTCAGTAGCTAGATGATGAGTGGATTTATTACGTTCCTGAGTTTCTCTACATTGATCTTCTAGAGCTTCTGAGGGTAATGAGCAGCTTGGTCGAGACTCGGTTTCAGTGGCTTGATGATGGCTGGATTTATTACATCCCTGAGTTTCTCTAGATTGATTTTCTAGCACTTCTGAAGGCGATGAGGAAGATGTGTAACAGCTTGGTTGAGACCTGATTACCTCAGTTTCAGTGGCTTGATGATGACTGGATTTACAGTTACTTGTGTAATTTTCTCTGGAAAGATATTCTAACCTTTCAGAAGGTGAGGAAGAAGAGCCAGAATAACTTGGCCCAGATTCAAGAATTTCAATTTCAGTCACTTGCTTACGACTGCAAAGCAAGTGTTCAGACAAGCTAATAAAAGGAGTCGATGCATCATAACAGAGTTCAGATCCTTGTATTGACATTGAAGAGGATGCAGAATTGCTGCTGCCCACCTGCACTCTTTTAGACACTGCAGATGCAGTCTTTTCCGAGTTCTTCTTCACGGTTTCTCTCGGAGTGTTTGGACGACAACCATATGGCACAGAATCTGGAGTACTTTCAGTTTCCTGAGTTTCACTAGGTCCCACCTTCATATTATTGTCTGTCCTATTTGAAGAGTCACTGTTCACTTGCCTCATCCGTCCAGGAAATGGAGGCCTGTGCACTAGGGTCGGAGGGGTTTTTTGTCTCGTCTTTGTAGAGAATACATCTTCGGCAATGACCTTTACAAGACCAGACGGAAGGGTTCCCTCATGTCTAGGTTTAGTCTTTGGAGGGGTTTCCATGACAGGTAGCTGCAAATATAGTGTGTTGAGATAATTCAGACAGCGTGTTTGGCTACTTACAAGTAAATTTACTAATAAATAAATACTTTAGTATCGATCAAAGTTAGATATAAGTACTTACTCTAAGAATAACTAATATTTTTTTTTACTCAAAAAGTACGAAAAAGTACCATCCAAACATGTTAAGAAACAAAAATCTTATTTCCAACTCTGAGTTCTAAAGAGTTTTATGTCCAGACAAGAGAATAAAGTTCCAGTACCTGGTGCTTCATAGAATGTGTTGCTCGTATTCTTTTGGTGGAATCCGAGTTGGCCTTTACTAATGCAGCAGGTGGTATCTCTGCATTAGCCTTAAAATCAGGATTCACCAAACCTGGCTTGGTGATTTTCATAGATGCTTCGACAGAAGATTTCTGGTTACCTACTTTCCGGTTGCTTCTCATGGGAGAGCTGTCTTCTCGCGCTTTTCCTTCTTTCAGAGAAATCATAATATTTTTAATCGTTCTCGGTTGCTTAGGTTCAACACTACATCTCTGTTCCTCATGCAATGGCTTCATAACTTCGTGGTGCTTTATAGTTGCAGAAAAAGAGTAATTTTTCTGTTGGTCCTTCTTTAACTGAAGCTGACCAGAGCTGACATCATCATCGAGGGAAGCCGAATCCATATCTGTGGCTTTATGTTCACAATTGACGATAACGCCCTGCACCTTTTTTTCACATGACAGTAAACTATCTCTGTCACTGCAAGAACTGTTACTGCTTTGGTTTTCTGTAATACTCTTTCTAGTGTCACGAGTCCCAGAAAGAGGCTTTCCTGGCGCAGGAGGACTATACAAGGGGCGGAACTGGTCAACATAAGGCTGTAAATATGGGTGCTTTAGGATTTCGGATGCCTAAAAAACATGAAAACGGATAGTTATAATGGTATCCTTATAAATAAAGAAGTACATAACTTACAAACTCGTACTGAAGTTCTTACACTCGGCCGGCGTTCAGGGTTTTTTCTTAACATGCCTTTGATTATAGTTTTCCTGCAAATAAAATGTTTTTCACATTATATCACAATACACTACAGCACCATACAATTGTCATATCACGATGCAAATTAAAAACATCATCCAAATGCTCCCTTAAAAAGTGCCATGAAAATGCACCATAAAAAGAAGGATCTCAAAAAGAACAAATCTTTCATGCACCAGAGTGTTTAGCAATTCATCAAGAACACTTTCAAAAATTACAAAGTGCAACCAAGAATGGTTGGACGCCCAACAGAGCGTATAAATGTCAAAGTAAACTGCAAATCAGTCAGAAAGAGCCTTAAAGTAGAGCTGTTAACCAGGTTGTGCCGGCTTTGGGTGGTCTGGTACCGCCCACCCCTGTGCTGATAAAGTCTAATGGCAAAACTACAAATCCGACCAAAGAAAAGGCCAAAGCAACTGATCACCAAATGTATAATAGCTCAAACAACAATTGTAATTTTTCACTACCTATAATGAAATGCGAGTAATGAAGAGCACTAGGAAAGGCAAATACCTGGCCTTTAAGCACGTAGCACAGAGGACAAATGTACAAGAGGAATTATATTAATAAATATAGTTATGAACATGGAAATAACAATTGACTTACAAGGATGGGGAGTAACAGGAAGGCAAAGGGCCAATGGATGAGCGATTGATCTTGCTTATTAGTCCTGCCATGTCCTGAAACATAAAAGCCACTATCAAGAATGACAAAGTACAAGAAAAAAAAAAGAATGACGAAGTACTTAAAATGAGTGAGAAACCCATACTGCTGAAAAACAACATGCAGAAACCAACTTTATAAACACATGCATGTACTTATATATGGTTAAATTACACACTCATGCAAAATATACATAGAGATGAGAAAAAAAAGGAGGAGAGACTCACACTATTTAAGGGGAAAAGGTAAAACATGAGAGGAAAAAATAAAAATAAAACAAGGACACGAAAACTCACAAATGCCTTGAATGCATGGCGATGAGCAGCCATTTCATAAATACAGCAACCTGATCAAAATATTAATGGGAGAAGTAAGAAGGAAAACAGGTAAAAGATACATATATATATATAGGATCAGGTTTGAGGGCAGTAATTTTGAGCAAATAATTAGTTATGTCCATAGGCTATAAACATCTGCCATGCTCAAAAGTTGAATAAAAACATAGAAACCACTGTGTCGAAGCATCTCATAAGATATTCAGATCACAAATGGATCAATCACACTCCATTAAGCTTTGATAAGATTGCACAAACAGTCATCTTATGAATAAATTGGAAACACTTCAAAATATTGAAAAGAGAATATATAAGAAAAGGCATACCAAGGGACCAAATATCGGATTTAAAACCATATGGAATATCTGCAAGAAGTTCAGGGCACATGTAATTGGGAGTTCCAACTACCTGGGCAAGAAAAAAAGACAATGAATAATTTCGCGAAAGACCTTAAACTCAAGTCAGGAAATTTAATTACTTGAGTATACATTGGTTGAAATGCCCTACTACAGGAGGACCTTTTTCTACGACAATTCTTTGATAAATATAAACTTTACCGAGATCATAAAGCAAACCTTTTTAATCCAAGGGACAGAAGGGAGTTAATGTTAGTTTCAAAGACATTCATCTTGGATAGAAGACGTTTCTAGATATAAATGACACCTTTTAATGTAGATACTTTCTATGTTTCTTTGCTTGGATAAAATTATTTCAATTTAGTCTTAGAAAAGGAACTTGTGCAACTAAGAAGCATTCTTTCAGAAAGTAATAACAGCAAGCCATCTAAAATGAGCTTTTTGCGTACAGTCACATTCATTTTTTCACAGAAGGACAAAAAGGTACAACTTTTGCACTGAATTGTTAGATCTCGAGATTATAACAAACAAGATTGCAGGTTTTTTCCTCAAAACTTTGTAGTGCCATCTGATACCTACCAGATATGCCAATAGGTCTAATGATAACTTGTCCTCCTCTGTGAAATATACTTGAATCCATTAATTGTATATTGAGTACTTTAAAACTAAACATGCAACAACACTGTATCTAGTCTTCCCAAGTATTATTTAACTTCACCAGGGAACAAGGGGGACGGATAATATATATACTAACAGCACGTACTGAAGAAGCCAAATCATCTGCCTTCAGAGTTTTAGCAAGTCCGAAATCCCCTGCAAAGGTAGAAGTCATGAACGAAGAAGATTATTCAAACCAGAGATGAAGGCTGTTTTAAAGTCACTAAAAGAAATGCAAACTCACCTAGACGAATATCTTGATCTTTTGTAAGAAAGATATTGGAGCACTGCCAAGAGAAAGTGACATGAAAATTAATACATAAAATCATTTTAAAAGAAACATAAATAAATCACTAAAACAGTATTCATAAACATACTTTCAGGTCTCGATGCAAAACAAAATTTGAATGCAAATACTCAATTGCCAACAATAGTTCAGCAAACCATTTCAAGAGTTTCTGCACATATGATTAAAAAAGAAAACGAGAAATGTGCACTAAGTTATAGGAGCTGATGAAAGGAAAAGCAAAATCTTCTATATTGAAAAGAAATTGTATATTTATCATAAGTGCTGTTAGAAAAGCATTTAAGAGTAAAACTGACACCTCCTCGGGAAAGAATTGCCCATTTGATTTTTTCATAAGTTCAGCCCTGATAAAGATCAATTATAAATAGGTTGTAAAAAATGAAAGAAAAATCTAACCAATAACATGATATCGTTGTTGAAAGTTTCATTCAACAATACTTACATGTCACCACCCTCACAATAGCCAGTAACTATACAAACGTAGCATCCCTACATTAGCATTTTGCAATAAAGAGTTTAGTTGGGGAAAAAAATGCTGAGAATATTTTCTGAGAGAGAAGAGAGAATCAAATTGCAGCAGTAAGTAGAAGATTCCAGGCTATTACCTTCTCTACCCATGCTTCCTTGAATTCAACAATGTATGGATGTTGTATCCGTGCAATTAGTGCCATCTATAGATTAAAATTTCCCGAGCACTTTTAAACTTTCGTAGTCAATAATAGTATGCAACTATGCATTGGAACATAAATATGCAATATAAGGTTGCACAATAAAAGATAAAACTGGCAGTAAATATCCAGCTTCAGACTTTTCATTGATAAAAGAGAACTAAGGATAGATCAATCCAAAAATTCACTTGAGCAAAAAATCACATTTAGACCACTAACTGAGTGAATTTTTGTAAGTCATGTCATAATTGCTCCACATATAGTTCCTTGAACCACATTTTCTAAACGAACCGGAGCCAATCCGAATTGATCTTGTAAAAGATCCGAGAGACCAGAACAAGGGCAGGAGCCTAAATTATCGAAAAGGCAAGGACTTCAAGAAGAAGCCAAGTCTGAGGCTAAGAACAATAAGATACTAAAAAGTTTTAACTGAATACACCGTGACTTTTTAAAAGCCAAGTCTCAATTGAATACAACAATACTTTTNTGTAAAAGATCCGAGAGACCAGAACAAGGGCAGGAGCCTAAATTATCGAAAAGGCAAGGACTTCAAGAAGAAGCCAAGTCTGAGGCTAAGAACAATAAGATACTAAAAAGTTTTAATTGAATACACCGTGACTTTTTAAAAGCCAAGTCTCAATTGAATACAACAATACTTTTGAGTTTTAAAAAGTCTATATTAAATACCCCTAAACTTTTTAAATCCAAAGATGTCATTAAAAGTCTCAGTAGAATACACTCCGCTAAAGCAAATTACTCGAAAAAACTATCAAGATTTCCAATATCAATAACAGGGCTATCTAACAGAATAATTATTACTAAATACCAAACAGATTCCTTAGTCATAAAAAATTAACATTTATCACAAAATCTAAATAATTATCAAAGGTAAAACCAATAATTAAAATCAATAACAACATTAGTATACCTCTTGATGAGCACATCTTCTGCAACGCTCTGTTTGTCGAGCCAACCGAATCTTCTTAAGCACATACCTATTTTTCATTTCCAAACATCAGGAAAAAACATTGTTAGATTGCTGTAGACTTTAAAAACAGTTTTTTTTTGCAAAATAATACGAAAATGAGTGGATCTAATATAATTTTATATGAAATACCTTTTTCTTTCCAGCTTGTGATTGACCAAAATGGCTGCCCCAAAAGCTCCACGACCAATTTGCTCCATGATCTCATACTGATCCATTCTTGATTCCATCAGTCACCGATTTTGAATCTCAAAATCCTAAATATCTCACTGCATTAATACATAGAGAGCCCAGAAAATTGTAATCTCAATTGGTCTATTCTCGGGATTAGCGTTCAAAATGAGCATTAAGTTCTTGAAATCAAAAGGGCTTTTTGTAGGCACTCAAGAAATGAGTCTTTTATGGTCGATCAAGAAAAGCAAAAAAATTGAGCTTGGAATGGGAGATTTGTTATTAAATAATTATCAGTCTTTTTATGGGTCTGAAAATATACTTTCATTGTCCAAAAATACGAGAGAAGATGCACAGTGTAGACTGTAGAGTACATTATTTTATCTTCTTAATGGCTTAAGATTCAATTAATTGTAACTTAACATAAAATTCTGGAGCTAATCATAATTGAGGAGCAGTAGTTTTAGGTACAACTTTTAACTATTTTTTCTCCATCTTCTAACCAAGTTTTAGGGTTGGCTCTTAGACCTTTCAGGTGGTGCCTAAAAGTCACATTTTGACTCCTAACCAATTAAGCCATGATTATTATTTCAAAACTTCACCACTATACCTAAATTCAAAAATTTTCTTTACTTTTTTAATTCTACATTCTCCAAAAAATTATTATTTAAAAATCGATTTTACCCAAATAATGGTCATCATCCAAGGGCTAACATACGTAAAATTGAATCCCAATTGATCGAAATTTTCAATCTTGACTATAAAATTGTAGTTTTACAATTACATCTACTCGCTTTTAAACTTTTGTAACCCATCTTGGGTGATGTAGCATAACCCTTTTTTCTCCATCTTCTAACCAAGTTTTAGGGTTGGCTCTTAGACCTTTCAGGTGGTGCCTAAAAGTCACATTTTGATTCCTAACCAATTAAGCCAAGATTATTATTTCAAAACTTGACCTCTATACGTAAATTCAAAAAAATTTCTTACTTTTTTAATCCTACATTCTCCAAAAAATTATTATTCAAAAATCGATTTTACCCAAATAATGGTCATCATCCAAGGGCTAACATACGTAAAATTGAATCCCAATTGATCGAAATTTTCAATCTTGACTATAAAATTGTAGTTTTACAATTACATCTACTCGCTTTTAAGCTACATGAAAGTTATTTTCGATTTTAGCAATCAGATTCATGATATTTCTTTTAAGTTCCTACTTAAAATTAAGTAAATGTGTTTCTAAATAAGTAATTTTAAAGATAAAGTAAGAGCCTGTTTGAACTCCATTATAATCTAAGAATGTATTTTAGAATAATAGATTGATGGATAATATGAGTAAGGAAAAATTTTGTATTTGCATGCAATATTATTTATTGAATAATATGTTGTTGAAATTAGGAGAGAAAAATATATTTTGAAGATAATGAGAATCAAATAAGGGTCGATTTTCGCCCTGATCATTATTTGGGACAAAATAATGTTTTAAATTGTGACTTTTAAGAGAATGTGTGATTAAAAAATAGAAAAAAATTTTAAATTTACGTGCATAGTATTTTATTGTGTGAATATAATAATTGAAAATGAATATTAAAAAAAAAAAAGGAATTTTCAAGTAATGGCTGTCAAATATAGGCCTTACTCCTGGCCGACAAAATCAGCTGCTCTTCAAATGATCAAGTGGGGCCCAACTCAATCATAGCCATCACAGCCGGTAGAACTAATTTTGGCCGTAGATCTATGAGAAGTAATTGTTTTTTTTCCCAATTACGAAAAGTTGGCTCCATAATAAAAAATAAATTAGAATTATCACTTTTAGTTGAGTACTTGTAGGGTAGTGTATTAATTTCAGTGTCCACAATGGCACGTGATTTGGTTGCCTTGTGTACATTATTTTTAGGTTCCGTTTGATTGTTAGGGTGAAAAATGGATGGAAAGAAAATAAATTTTAGGGAAAATAATTGTTTAGAACTTATTTTTCATGCAATTGTTAATTAAGTATGTTTGATTGGTATAATTTTCCACCCGAAAATTTTTAAGTTTGGGATCTTTTTATTCACGTTTGACTTTATTTTACATGACAATTGTTCATTAAAAGTGATTTTTTTTTTTTAGAATTAGCTATGAAATTTGTTACCATTGCCAAAAAAGTAAAAAATAAAAATAAAAAGTTTGCTCGAAAATTATTTTTTATCAAAGTTTATTGTTCGTTTGGTTTCATTTTACATGAAAATTATCCATTAAATTGAATTTTTTTTTACAATTGATTATGAAATTATTTCCATTGAAAAAAAAATGAGGCCATAAACTTGGAATTCACTTTCCCACCCACAAAACAAGGAAAAGAGACACACCATCGAAAAATGGAAAATTTTTGTCATCAAACAGTAAAAGAGTGAGAAAATGAAAAATATTCATGAAAAATTTAAGGAATCAAAAGAGGGCCTTAAGGCTAAAGCCAAAGATGCCCTAAACAGCATGATTTTCAGTTAGTGCTCGTACTAAAATGATGCCCGCATGGAGATTTCAAATGAGTGAAAATTAATTAGGTAGGTAGATTAATTATATTAGTTTGAAACAAGTTACCAACTTACCATGAAAATTTTACTTAGTCTCGTTTGATTCTCATTATTGTAGAATAAGAATGAAAAATATAATCATTATTGGACTCACACAAGAGATAGAAATTCAAAATTGATGACTTAATGTGATGGATAACGATCATATTTTTCATTTTTATAAATGATAAATGAGAAACAAATGGAGGCTTACTTTATATTTTTTTTTTAAAATCTCAAAACTATTATATTATCTGTCCTTCCTAATTTAACGTTCTTCTACTCACCTCCTGCAACATTGTCCCTACGGACTCTCGGGTTGAGATTAATTGTCTCGAATTTACTCTCTCAACAATGCATTTTTAACACGTGGCATATTATACCTTGAAGTCTTCCAATTTGCTAAAAATATGTGATATGTTTAGATGTCAAAAATATTAGAAGATCGATAAGTTCAAAATAACATATCTGAAATACAAACCTCCACCCCTCTCCGGTCATCTCCAGTGTTGCACCAAATTTTGAACCAAATTAAAATTCATCTCCAATCATTACACCAAAACTTACATCAAATGAACGGTGTTTAATCA
>CAIGRO010028789.1:0-10051 GCA_903798355.1 Fraxinus baroniana
AAAAAAAAAAATTAAAATCACACAAGCCACGAGCCGAGCGCTCGGCTTTGCTCGTTTTTGGGCGAGCTCACACGAGCCTCGTGGTCAATGAGCCACGAGCTCGGCTCGTGCGAGCAAGAGCCAAGGTCGTGTTGGCTTCAATATTTGTGGTGGACCCTCGTAGCCCCTTGAACCTCGGCGGGAAGTATCTCCATGACAGTGGAGGCGATTTCGTCTGATCTCCCACCAAGGAAGTTTTGAGCATTTTCAGCAGACGAGGCACTTATGGCTTCCTTGCCTTGCCTTCGTTTAATGAGGCCAACCTCCTCCTCTGCCGCCTCTTCCACATCTACAATTTTCACAAAGGATATAGGCTCCACTATAATGGGCCATCGAAGGGACTCCCCAATGGTTGTCTGGCGCTTCTGTGGAAGGGGAGGTTCAGTATTCTTTGATAGGAGCAATTTCCTTTTTAGGGGCCTCTCCGTGGAGGTTACTCATTATTTTCCCTTTTTTTCCCTTTTCTCTGGAGGAGGCGATGGGTTCACCTTCGAGAGGCGGGCAAGCTCGTCTCACTGATTTTTGTAAGTCGAGGAAGTGGAGCCCAAAGGCTTTTTATTTTTTTCCTCTCCCAGGCATCTCGTAAAGAGCATGTCCGACTTAACATACTCTTTTATATCATGTTGACCTATAAACAAAGGGCAAAGCATTAGAAGTTAGGCCAAAAAATACTTTAAAGCAACAAAGTTACTAAGAGGAATAACTAAGAACTACCTTACTCTTGGTAGCTATCAGCCGGTGCATGACAAAAAGATTCCACTTGCTGATGACAGTTTTGAAAGACCTCCTCTCTGAAGGCAGCTCAGAGATAGCCTTTATGATGCTCCATTCAGACATCTCAAGCTTGAACCGATTAACTATAGCTATACAAAAGCTGACATTAGACATGAAAAAAGGAACAAATGCACAAAGAAAATGTTACACTAGATGAAAGCTTAACTCACTATACTCATAGTATTGGTCGGCATGGTAATCTCTGGGATCGCATCTCTCTCCATCGTCTGCCAGCGACCCCTAACCTAAAACCAAGAGAACTTCCAATTCTTGATGGAGGTTGGGATCCCCATGATGAATGGAGAGTGCGGGCCCCAGAGGTTTTAACAGTACGACCCCTTGCAGTCATTCTCCCCAGTTGAGGCTCGAGGTTGGAAAAGGGTTTTGGAGAACATTTGGGGGCATATTCTCGCCAAGAATGACCTCCTTCCAAAGAAGAAAGGCCCCTGATAACTGGCTCCATGCATTGGGCACTAATTGGGTAGGGGCAGGTTGTAATGCCTAAGGATATACCTAAAAAGGGAATGCAGTGGAAGCTTTATACCCCCACTCAAAATGGCTTCGCTCACTGCCATACACCTCTACCTAGGAAAGCAGGCTCTCTCTTCCGAGGTTGGCACAAACATCTCTATGTTATCTAGAATCCTAAACCACTCCTTAAAAGTCTCCTCTTACTCAAAACTCGAACCAAGGGCCTAGATGAAACCGAGGATTGCACACCCTATGGAATCCCATGAGCCTATCTTAATCGTAACAAGCCATCATCATTGTACATTAAATGTGCACACAATATGAACCTTGAAAACCCTACCTCTGTTGTTTTTTTATTGGAAATCAATGTTTCTTTCAAATCATTAGAGCAGGGCACCCAAAAGCCTCACCTCGAGTCATTTGCCTTATCACAGGCTCCAATTATTAAAGAGGCTCAACGCCACTCCAAGGGCCTCGCCTTGAATCATTTAGCCTTATCACAGGTTTCAATTATCTAAGAGGCTCAATGCCTGCTCCAAGGGCCTCGCTTCGAATCATTCAGCCTTATCGCATGCTTCAAATATCAAAGAGGCTTAACATCCACTCCAAGTTTTTTTGCAAAACTTAAAAGTCCATGCCTTATATGAATAATCATATATAGACTGTAGGGACTGTTGTTACACCTTGAAAAACTAGGACCCGTGCATAGGCCCAATTAGCCTACGTGGTGGACAGCTCGGGGGCCCACACCTTATACGCTAGCATAGGAAGACCCAGTTATATGTAGGCGAACCGCTTCAAGTGTGAACGACCCATTTTCCCTGACATAGAAAAGCTGGATCGACCTCATTACACGCAGACCTCATTGCAAGAGCCAACCAAGGACGAGGCGGGGATGTGATCTTGAATAGATCTTACGCCATATGAGTTGACAAGACAACTCACTATCGCCACCGCCGCCGCCATCCTATTTGGTCAAGTCTAAAGTTCGGGCTAGACTTTATGGATACAAAAGTAGTATTAACATTTAAAACTATGATTGATTGGTGTATATGACAAGAAGGGGGAGTCGTTTGGATGAGGCCGCGTGCACTATCATCCAGCGGACCCCATTCATTTTGCTCAATTATAAAAGCTCACACTTAGTGTAATTCAAAGATAATGCAAGTTTAGAGTCTCAAAACTATATTATTGCCACACACATTTAGTTTTCCACTCCAAAGTCAACCCCCATTTTTACATTGGAGGCTCACATTTAAAACTTTTCCACACTTAAAGCTACTTCACCAATTGATTTGATTGTCGGAGTGCATGCGACCGACTTCACCCCTCCCGAAGAAGGCCACGTGTGACTATTAATTTCAACATATTTATAAGCATGATAGAGAAAGTATGGGGGGACACTTCTCCTCTGTCATAATTACAAGTATGAAATAAGTCATCTCAAATATGCTAGAGAAGTTGATGCATTTAATCTACTATTCAAATTAGTTCATTTAGCATTCTTTTGGATACACGATTTATAAATAGTTTCTAAATTCAATCAAAGTCAATATTAATTACAATTATACATTTATATTTATAGTTACTATTCATTATTATCTACATATTTAGAAGGACTCACTGCCATTCTTTTTAAGGTTAAACCATTCATAAATCTTTTCAGACAGAGGCTTAAATAGGTAGAAGCTTATTAGGTAGATACTAGAAGCCATCGGTTCATCTAGGCTAGAGTCCAAATTCAACTCATTATTAATAAACTTTACTAAATTTATTTATTTTAACAACTAATTTGACTCTTTCATTTTTCCAACCATAAATGTTTGGACTATGCTAGAGGAACATAATCTTTTACAAAATTCTTTACCCAATGGATAAATGACGGCCCCCTATTGGGGGGCGCCCAGACCCACGAACGCCCTCCCAATAGGGAGCCACCATTTGTCCATTAGATAAACCATTACGTAGAAGTAATTTTATCCTAAATGTTTTAAGGAAAATCGCATTCCCCAAGGGCGTTTATTAGAGGTAATAGGAAGCATTTAGACAACGACTAGTAGTAGTGGTGAAACCAGCGGCCATGCGTGATGGATCCGTCGGAACAATTTATTAATTTTTTTATTTTTTATTGAGTATAGATAAAATATTTCTATTTATTTATTTTAATTAAAACAAATGCAATAGGAAAGGAATTCGAACCCGTGAGCTTATTTTAAAAAAAAAAATTTATTTAAAGTTTGATCATCATGGTATTTGTTCAATTTTGACACTAAATGTAACAAAATTATATATGTTTATGTTTTAACAGTTTTAATGCAATCAAAAATATTCAAACATGTGTTCTTCGTTTGAATTATACAAAATTTGGTCACTATATCATTTGATTAACATCGTTGATATATATAACAGAATTGTATATGTTTAGTTTTAATAAAAATTGTTATATTTATTTTTAAATATTTTATTGCGCCCGACAGTCAACGGCCACCCGTGCTCATTTAAAATTTTGGATTCGCCACTGACTAGCAGATCTAATACTTTGTAAATTTCTTAAATTTTCATATTTTTCCTATTTCGATCTTGATAAATTCGTATGAAAGTACAATTTTTTTAAAAAAAATTAAGTTTTGATCATCACCCAGTGAACTGCTTTATTCATTGTGGCATTCCATTTCAATGAGTGTGAAGATGAAATGACTTTTCTTTACTTGTTTTGTTGATATTCAATGTAACTTATTTTCTTTCTTAATTTGAACGCGTGTAATTCAACTTTAGGCTTATGCTTCACGTTTTAAATACAAGTCAAGTCAGTGCCAACTGACGAGCAAGTAAACATAAAACTTAATCATGATTTATTTTTCGATTAATAAAATTAACTAAGAAAAATGTATTATTTATAATTCAATATGATGTTATCTTGTTATGTACAAAAAATCTCAATATAATAAATAAAATATTATTTTTTGTCAATCATTTTAAATTATCAAACATTCCCACGATACGCTGGAGTCCAAATCAATTTGATGTGGTTCACGAATGCATAAAGTAAAGTTTGAGACACATTTGTTAAGTTCTTGTTTGGTAGGAATTAAAGATCAGATTTTAATCAAAATCAAATGTGATAATTAATTTTAATCATATAATTTATGGAAATCACGACTTTTCCACCACACAGAATATATTTCATCAAGTTTTATTAAAACATATCACCAATTTTAATTTTATTGAAATATAGAGTCCACAAACACTGAATTACTTCCTTTGATTTGAGGCGTGTCTTAATATGTGTAAAATTCTCAAAGCAAGGAAAATTGTCAACGATGCGTGTTAGAATTTGAGTGTGATTCGAATTCTTTATTGAAAATAATTGTGTATTCTAATTAAAGTGCATATCAACAAGAATTCTATATATGATGTTATTTTTTAATCATATTCAAATTTATTCGACGAATTCTAGTTAGAGTTCTACTTTGAGCCAAACTAAGAGTTGGAATTTGTGTTCAACTTGAAGGGGACTTTGGAATGAAGAAAAAGATATTTGGAAATTGTTTGGGTCGGAGACTGGGAGCCTAAGCTCCAATAGTTGTACATTAAAAGATTGAGTCGACACCTTTGCGCTACAATATTTTTTTTTCTATTCTGTCTACTATTCACTTTTTAATGTTTTTCTTGCATTATACTTCAACTACAACTTTGTTATTATGGTTTGGACGTTCCTTATTCGTTATTTATATATAGTTGACTCTTCGTTATGATTTAGTAAGAAATTAGAAACATTGTAAATACAAAATCTTTGTATTATTTCTCCATATTATACTAAAATCTTCATTCTCTGCAAATTATTTTATTCTTGTGTTCTTGTGATCTTTTACTTCATATTGTGGTTATAATCTCTTATATTTTCCCAACAAACTGTATTAACGCATTCCAATCCATAACAGAGCAAGAACTTGAATTATAGAAAAAGGGGATATAAGGGGAGAAGAGAAGAGTAGAGGGAAGATAGAAGATCGTGCGTAAAGAAAATAAACAGAGAGGAGAAGAAACTCAAAATACTAACTCTCATTGTATAGGGTTGTTCAAGGATTTGATGCACCCAGTTTTCCTTTATCCGCAATTCAGTATCGAGACATTCACGTCATTGTGTGGGCTTGGCGCCTCACATATTTTGTTGCCTTGTCACTACTCGGTTCAAAATTAAAATATATAATTTTTTTTCTTAATTACAACACGAATTTTTTTTTTTTTTTGTGTGTGTATATATATGTGTTGATAGTCCAAAAAATTGATTTCAATTATACACTCTATTAGCGTGTAAAACTAGTGGCCTAATATGTATATTACTATTTAACATGAAATGATGTGTTAACTACCGTTATAAGAATCGGGTCGTATCGTATTGATATGCTTGGACCCAAAAAAAAATCATAAAACTAATATGATTATATGAGAAAATTTAAAAATATAGTACTCATCAAATTATGTTCCATATTTGTTATTGCACGTGCAAAACCATTAAACCTACCGTTTATTATTTATTTATTTTTGCTGTTCGTGATTTGATTTTAAGACATTAATGTTAAATTAGCGAAATAGATGTACAATGTACACTACTTTATTGTAAGGGCCTGTTTTTCTCCCATTTTTGGGAGAAAAAAAGAGTTTTGAATAGTATTTTTTGAAGAGAAGAATGTGTGGTTAAAAAGTAAAGTAATTTTATTGATTTGTGTGTAGAATATTTTAAGTGAATATGTGGTGGAATTGTTTACTGTAGCAAACAATGTTTGAGAAAATGGGTAACAAACATGGGCTAGATATGTACAACAATGTAGTTTAAGTTAGATAACAAAAATACCCTACTAGGCTACTACAGACCACCAAGAAAAAAAAAAGAATAATGGCAATATTACGAAATGAAATTAAAATATTGATGATTATACTGTTGAGTGCAATCTAATAATATCGTTTACCAAATGTACACTAAAATTTTATATATATTGCACCACAATAAAATCTTTGACGATGGATGAAATCGAATAGAAGAAAGAGAAATGAGATACAGGAAAATTTGAGATGGAATTCTTATATGTTGTTCAATGTCAAAGTGTGCTTACTACAAGAAGTAACCATCTTTATATAGGGTTTAATATGTCTTAAATAAAGTCATAAAACTACAATTTACCAAATGTAGATTAAGGTAACAAATATGAAAAAATGAATGGAAAATTACAATAAAGAAACCCTAACTATTTTAATTGCATTTATGGTCTCGTAATTAGCTAAAACTTGTGAAATGTCATTCAAACGAAGATATATCTGGGACTTAAACGTAGTAGCACCCCTTGCTCTGTAAACCTTTATCTCACTTCTACTGTGGATGACATGACTTCGACAACAGTCAGACAAGAAAATACGCTATCCTTTTTAAAAGACTATCGTATTGTTTTGAAAAAGTAACGTGTAACTGGACTTCATCCTCTAAATTTTGTGGTCTTCTATGGACGACCCTTGCCTTCTATAGAGGGGCTTGGTCGGATAAACTCATAATGATGAACGAGTAACATACAAGAATAAGAAGATCACAAAGTGAATTTTCTGGGGTTTTTTTTTCATGAAATGAAGGGCCTTTTATAGGACAAAATTAATGTCTTGTGTATCTTCTTCCGTTAAGTTAATTAATGTAACTCAATTCAGTCCACCAAATAAACATGGATAGGTACAATCGAATTCAAATTTATATATTTTTTCATTAAAAAAAGCAAGAACAACCTTGTCAAATTTGGACACTACTAATGCTGGATATTCCCGTGTAAAAAAATAAAGGTGACATATAAAAAGCTTATGCTTGCACGTAATTTGCACAAATTCTACAATGTTCAGCAAGTAAGATTTGATATTTATTATTCATGTTTAAGGTTTTACGATCAGATTTTCTCCTTTTTGTTTTTTGAATTTGTAATGCAAGTAATTAGCACGAACTAGGTACAATATTCTGCAAGTACTGCATGATGTTTTAATACGTAACCAACAGTTATGGCTCCACCATCCTTGGATTTAAAAGGTCAAACAAATGCTTTATATATATGCAGAATCACACAACTGCTTCAAAGGAAACTGTAGACCTTAAATTGGAAACAGACAAGCTCATGAAAAGAAGTTACAAAAAGAGCTTGAGAAACAAGATACTAAGGAAAAAGAGGGAAGAGCATATAATTGAAAGAAATGGAGAGGCAAGATGTGAAAGACGGATAGAAGAGCGCACGAGATGAAAGAACAGCAGAGGCACAAAGTGAAATTCAATGTAAGGTAAGGCGTGAAATGAAATAGAGAGAGAAATTTAAGCAAAAGGAGCTTTTGCTAGCAGGGAGGAGGAAACAGAAAGAAGAGCGTTTCTGGGAGAAGGAATCAGCAAGACAAAAAGCTGCAGTGGAAAGAGTTAATAGAGGACGAACGCCTAGAACTAACGGAATTATCTGCTTCAAGCAAAGGATTACCTTGTTTCTCTTAATTATCTCATCATGCAGAGTATCTAGTCATTTTGATGTTGAGAAGTTTCCACAATGCAAGATTCTATGGATGTAAAAGAAAACAAGGCGAGGCTGGGATGACATCCCTGATCTCTCTTCTTGTTCGAGATTTTACCATCACTTTTCATTAATTTCTATGAATGACAACTGGACAATGCGGAACCAGGCCATTGCCAGTGTGACACTCCTTTTTCCTTGTCCTCATCCCAGTCCCCACTTATAGGGAGGCTAGGATGGGTGGAGATCCCCATTCCCCGTCTCATTTATTTGTTTCTATTTTTTATCTTTTATCGCTTGAGTCGACACTAAGGCTCTTTTATAGCTTTACATTGATTCTCCCCGGCATCTTCAAACCACTAAGAAGATACTATGTAATTTATTTATTTTTAATATTACTTTAAAAAAAAAGTGCTTTATGATTTGCATGTTAATGGGAAATATTTAGTATTGATTCTATTGAACTATATTAGGGGGAAAAAAAACTAAAATCTTATATATTAATTATGATGGCCAATTCTAAGTCCATGTTCGGGCTCCATTTTAATCTTTTCAATAACACATTCTTCAATAAAATAATGTTATATGTAAATCCAAAACTTTTTCTTCTTTTTTAATTGCACATTCTCTAAAATATTACTATTTCAAAATACATTTTTCCCAAAACCTCGTTAAAATGGAGCCCAAACAAGAGCTAAATATATTGTAATATATAGTTTTTGTCTCTCTAAATGTGGAGAAGACATAGTGTTGTACTGCAAAATGGTTCAGCATCTGAGAATGCAGATGCAATCGGAGGCTTATTGATTCAAAGGAGGCATTTGTTGCTCTTTTTACATCTTTGGATACTCATGGGCCTAGAGATTCTCATTTGCATGTATTGTTGCAAAAGATTGAAGTTTCCTTCAAGGAATGTGTTCAAAGGAATAAAGATTGTTGAACACGTTGGATCAAGGTGGAAAAAGAACTACAAATGAAGCTATTTAAGTAAATTCGAGCATTTCGTGCAGTGCAGGTGTTGAGAGTCCTAGCAGGGCAGTCTGCGTGCATAAATGTTGATAAACTGTGAAGGAATGAAACAGAAACAAAAAAATGAAAAGTTTCTTTCAAGGAGATCCAAAGAGCTCCAGATTTGGATGTGGAAAGAGTACTTCAATTCATCTATTCTACGGGCCACGTACATGGAAAGGAAGGTGTTCACCTCTGCTGAATTTGAAATATCTTCTTCAATATTTATAATTCTACAGAGGGAATTCAATAGATGCAGTAAAAACGGTGGCTGGTGTTTGGTAATTAGTCAAAAAAAAGGGGGCTGCAAAATAAGGCTGGACGTTACAAGATTTACTCCAAAAAGCCAAGATCTCTTAAGGTAAATCTGAGAAAACCTACAATAGAGAACTTAAAACACAATTTCAATAATATTTCTGCTGTAAATATGATTACTAAAGATAATTTCTGATCCAATTTATGCTATCCATATAATCTAACTCATTTAATGAGCTTCAGGTTCCATGTATGGTCAAAACTATTTTCCTAAGGCTCGACTTGACCAAGTAACTATTCTAAGGTTTTCTTCAATGCTCTTTAATGGTGCACTGCCCGCAAAAGCATCATTGACTAGACTGATTATAATTTCAAGATTTAAAATATGAAGTTTTTCTAACAGCATCAAAGGCAAAGGCCCTCTGTAGAATTATAAATATTGAAGAAGATATTTCAAATTCAGCAGAGGTGAGCACCTTCCTTTCCATGTGCGTGGCCCGTAGAATAGATGAATTGAAGTACTCTTTCCACATCCAAATCTGGAGCTCTTTGGATNTTTCAAATTCAGCAGAGGTGAGCACCTTCCTTTCCATGTGCGTGGCCCGTAGAATAGATGAATTGAAGTACTCTTTCCACATCCAAATCTGGAGCTCTTTGGATCTCCTTGAAAGAAACTTTTCATTTTTTTTGTTTCTGTTTCATTCTTTCACAGTTTATCAACATTTATGCACGCAGACTGCCCTGCTAGGACTCTCAACACCTGCACTGCACGAAATGCTCGAATTTACTTAAATAGCTTCATTTGTGTAACACCCCGAAATTTTAGAATAAAAATTATATGTTCTATATATATTATTTTGAAAGTTGAGGGACTAAAAATAAAGTTTTATGTTTTAAATGGGTCCAATATTTAAAATTTTATAGAGTGATCGAAACTATGTCAACATTGGGCTCATTTGTAGCTCGCATTAAATAATGTT
>CAIGRO010028833.1:0-11350 GCA_903798355.1 Fraxinus baroniana
CAACAAAAAAATGGAAAAAATCGACACAACCCAGTCAGGTTGGGTTGGGTTGGGCGGGTTGATCGAGTTGGGCGGGTTTTTGCCCACCCCTAGTTTCATGGGTTTCTTATTCCTTTGTTTGGTTGTCATATATTAAATGAATTTTCTCAAATTTATTTTTAATACCATATTTCAAAAGATTCATAATTTTTATCAACTTTTCAATTATACATTTGAACAATTTTTATCAAAATTTACTAAAATTTGATTTTTAGCTAAACCAAACGTCGATGTTATTTATTTTCTTAAATGAATTCCTCCATGTGTACACACACACACCCACACAATGAATTTAACCATGACATCATACGGCTATACCCAATTACATTGAAAATTATATACCAGCGCAAAGTGCTGAAATCATGTTGCCAAAATTAGGTATTTTTCCCAAACAAATGCATGTGCTTTTCTACAAGTACAACTCCAACTAATAGGAACCTCATCACATTCCAAATATTACCAATTTCTTCCCCAAAATGCTTGCCTTGTAGTGGGATGAAACTTCTACCATGTGCCCTTTTCCTTAATTTAATCAAAAATCATATTTAAGCCATACTTTCTGGTTTAAACAACCTTGAAAAGACAATGCAGAAAGTGGTACAAAGGTTTAGGCTGTCGACAATAAAAAATCTCAGTGCTAACATTGTAGAATTTGGTAACTTGTCTTCAAATGAAAAAAGCCCCCCACTAATTTGTGCCAATGGAGTGTAAGCATGTGGCATTACAAATATAATATTGAAGGGTTATATAAAACAAGAGAAGTGGCAAAAGAAAATGAAGAAAAGGACTAAAGTGTGATCATAGTGGTCGCCGCATATGCCTTGGAAGATGCTGGTATTTTTTGCAAATCCATGGGAGTTGGATTTAGGACGCACATTCTACAGTGGAACCCCTACATATATTGCTGTTTACTTATTCACAAATCTTATATCAGCAGCCCTAAAATCACAGATAAACCCCTCTTCTTAACTAATGCCACTCAATCTTGGTCTGACCTTCGTCTGGCCGGCCCAACCGGCCACCAGTTGGAGGTGGTGGTATTAGGGTTTTATCTGTCATGATGGGAGAAACGAGGTAGATTATATTTCTTCAATTTCTTTTCTCCACAGGGCAACTTCAATCCTTTGGCATATTCATTCTCATAATGAATTTCAGTTCTGAATCTTGCTATTTTCGGCACTACGGAGGCCTGTTATGCACTTCATTTTAATGTACGAAATAATCAGAAGATGATCTTCTGTACGTGTAGTGTGAGATAGTTTTCTAGCTTTCTAGGCGTATAATTTTATTCGTAATATTGACATGCAAGATGGTGTAATTTCTCCTGTATGTGTTAAGTTCTTGTTATTGCATTTTGTTAATGAATTTTCTTGAGTTTCAATATATAGTATTCTGATGTATATTGTTGCATCAATGGTGGTGAAGGAGGAGGGACAATTTGCTTTCAATTTCAATAATTAGAACAACCTGCGCAGTCCCTATGGAAGATAATTTGGATAGGGGAAAAAAGTAGGAGAGTTCGATACAGATGAATAAGACCAGTGGACGTAAGAGTAACTAAAAAATCTATAGATGCAACCTTTTCAGCATTTTTATTTTTCTATAAAGAGTCTCTATTTGATTTCAATGCAAGAATTGATTATTGATACATACGTAATACCATCAAAGAGCCAAAGCTAAGCATGTTCTCAGCCTACAAGACAAGACCACTAAGAATACAAGTTAATGAGTTAAATATCATGTGGGACAAATTAATTATACATATTCTTAATGATAAGTTCGGCCACAATTCAAGTTGTAATTGGATTCCTCTAGCCGCAATTCAAGTTGGAATTGGATTCTCCTAGCCGCCTTTGCTTGGTGAACAAGTATTCCCCAAGTTGATGACAAGTTGAATTTGAACTCTATCTATAGCCATCTATTTTGACTTCGGAGGAGGAATTCAAGTTGGATTTGTCAACTAAAACCGCCTTACTAAATCTATAAATAGGCCTCTAGATATGTTCATTAGAAATGTGTGTGATGTGTGTGCATTCAACAAGAATGCCATAGAGAGAAAAGAGGAATAGATAATTGAGAGGAAATTTTAGAAAATCCAGAGAGATTTCTTCTTTTTGTTTAAAAGTGTTGTAGAGAGTTTTTTTTGTAAAATTCTCTTCTGTAATTCTATTCAAGTAAGAAATAGAATTTTTTTTTCTCTTATTATTCCTCTTACGTGATCAGAGAATCACAACACTTAAGAGTTAGGATTTGTTTGGATAAACTATATAAATTGTTTATAATGCCTTTGTTCGATATAAATTAAAATTAAAATTTTAATTTAAGTCAATAACTAATTTTAATCACACATTTTATGGAACCCACAATTTTTTAACCATACATTTTATTAAAATCTACTAAAAATCTGATTTTAACCATCAAGGGCAATAGGTCAAATTACTTTTTATCCACATATTTCGTGTAACTCACAAGTAGTGCTCACTTATTCATCGCTTATTTTTAGCTATTTATAGTTTAAATCGTTTATAAACATTTCGTAAAAAAGTTTTCCAAACACCATCAACCCATACCAGAAACCAAAACCAACTCAAACCCTAACCACCAACCAATTGCTACCGTTACTATCGTCACCTCCACCAACATCAATGGAATCGTTAACCATAGACCGCAATCGCATCTGGTGGCATCGTAATCACAATTTTGAGAGATATTAAAGGAATATTTGTGTTGTTTTGATCGAATGCCTTGTTTTTCAATCACAACTAGTAAAAATTACGGATTTTCCTATTGAAATATCGATGTCAGGGTGGTGCTCAATTTCAAATCTATACTGATGTTTGTGATTTAATTATATGGACGTTTTTTTTGTTGTTGTTGTTGTATTTGGTAGTGAAGATGGTGGCTGAACTAAAAGTAACGCTTGTGAAATATCGATTCGATTTTAATAAAAAGAGAGAATATATTACATATCTGAAAATATTGATTTTTAATGACAAGCAACACATCATGTTACATTTTCGTGGCTAGCTAGGCTTGAAATGATCAATTTTAATGAAAAGTGACAGTATGTCACCTATGTGAAATATCAATTTTTATGAAAAGTGACACGGTTTATTACCTTATGTGATCACTAAGCTTTAATGAAATAAAGTATCTTTGAAAATCTTGAAATAGGATCAGAAAGAGAGTTAATTTCGAGTTGTTTCTCTGCTGCCTTGTCTATAAGCAGAAGGCATCGCGGCCTTGATTGGCATTAACATCTACCTTGTCCTTTGAAGACATTAAAGGTCCATTTGATTGTAAGAATGAAATTTGGAAGGAAAATGAATTTCAGAGAATTGAATTGTTTAAAATTGTTTTTCTAAGAATTGTCAATTAATTGTGTTTGATTTGTATAATTTTTCACCTGGAAAATGTTGAAATTTTCTATCTTTTGGTGTTCGTTTGGCTTTGCTTTACATAAAAATTATCAATTTAAGGGATAATCGTTTTTACAATCGTGGATAGATTTTGTATCTATTGCCCCCCCAAAAAAAAAGATGGAAAACAAAAAACCACCTAAAAGGTGGGAAAACCAATTCTCCAAAAACAAAGAAAATTAGTCACATGGCAAAACAAGAAAATGAATTCCATGAAAAAAAGTGGGAAATGGAATTTGGATTCCATATTCCATGGAAAAAATTGGCCAATCAAACATAGCCTAAAGCTAATTTCGAGAATGTGGCATAATGAAAGTGGCGAAACTTTTGTTGTGTTGATAATTAGAGGGAAATGTAGCTTTGAAGACAGACAATTGTCTATCCTCATAATCAGCAGTCTGTCCCAGATAATTCATGCTGCTTTTTTGTTTCAACTCAACTATTAGTTATTAGGTTATCTCTCGCTATCACATAATTCCAGATACATGCCTCCCTCATATTCCTAGTCCAGGTATTGCTTTGTCGAATTGTACTGGGTGATCTAGTCGTCAACGTAATCTACTACATTACAGTGAATTGGTTACAAATTTTTCACCATTTGCTTCGGCTAGTCTCTTTCTGGATGTTAATGAAACTTGGATTTTTCTACTTTACCAGGCCTTGGAATTGACCTGGTACCACACTCTCCCCAATGTGAGAGAACCGGGTACTGGTCTGTGAACCAAAGTCTGGCATCCTAGCCCGACTTATGAAACTTTAGATCAACCTAATCTATGAGTTGTTAAATTCATTGCCAAAAACTCTTAAGTTCAGCGTTGATTAAATTGTGTCCCGTGTCCGTGTCGAACAATATTTATGGCTCCACCCTTGCTTACCATCACGAGATTAGGTACTAAAGGCGTAGTAACCCTCAGCCTTTTTTTTTTATCTGGTTCGAGTAGAGGCCAAAGATCTTGAGGACTAAGTCGACAGAACAACTCAAAATATAAAGAAATATCATTAATTTTTTTATGTTCTTTCCGAGTTCGAAGTGCCATTTGTGCTACTCGAAAAAAGTGAAGTTTCAAAATGGGAAATTGATGTAAATAGTATGAAAATTGTTCATCTTTTAGCAATCTTTAACACTTTCGGCGTTTCCACCCCCATTAAGAAATAAACTTACATAATTTTATTTACTTTTTTCATTATCATTTCTCTAGGGCCCATCATGCATGAGGAATATGAAAGAATAAGAAAAAGATAAGGATAAAAAAAAAAAATAAGAATGATATTTATGATAATCATTCTAAAAGGGTTAATAAATAGTTATCATGTAATATAGTTTCCATCTTGTAACTTTTGTAGTCTTGGTAGACAAGTTTAAGTCAATGTTTGAGCTCATTTTTTAAAACTCATTTTTAATCACACATTTTATGAAATTCACAAGATTTTCAATTTGTCAATTAAATATTTCATCAACTTTTATCAAAATTTATTAAAAATGTGATTTTTATATAAACCAAGCTGGAGCTAAACATACTCAAACTATGCCCATGTTTGATAATAATTAAAATCAAGATTTTAATCTAAGTTAAATTCAACGATTAATTTTAACCACATATTTAATGGGATACATAACTTTTTAACTACGTATTTTTTTAGTTTTTATCAAATTTATCAAAAATCTGATTTTAATCCTCATCAAACAATGATTATGTATTATTCTTCAACTATTATAATAACCATGGTAAAAGTCTACTTTTTTTATGATTGTCATGATGATCATCATAGAAACTTTTTATGATCCCACTATACTTGATTAGTGATTAATTACACGTTATGGTTAGCATCATGGGGTGATTCTTAGTCGGGGGACCTTAATTCACTTAGTGGACTAACATTTTCACAGTGGTGGATCCAGAAAAAAATTGAATGCGGGCTAAAACGAAAAAATAAAATAAAATTTAGACATAAAAAAAATTTCACTAATTTTTTTTTTTTTACTTAGAATCTGGACTGGCGGTAAGGACTGTAGCAAAGACTGACCCGTCCCTGGATCCACCCCTGCATATCAGCGACTGCAAACACGTCCACAATTTAATGTTAATACCATTTACATAAAAAATGAGATTTGACAAAACAGAGAATATATGCATATAACTTTATTAAATTTTCAAAAATTTATAACATGGTACCGAAGTATACACGTAGAATTTTGTACACTATATATTTTCAATCTCTTATAATCGCGTGTAAGCAATGATATAAAAGAAAAATATTAAAACCTTATCCTTCCACTTTCATTACCATGTATCATATCCTAACTTCACTAAAAATAGAGGAAAAATTACAACTAATTACTTGAATATATAGGAAATAGAGCAAGTAGGTACACAACTTTTCTTTTAACGTTTGAATTCCAAACTTTTTAATATTGTAGCATTTGAGTCCCCGATGAACAAAAAGAATTCGTTTTACTTGAAAATCAGGTTTTGTGTTGATCTCCAATTCTAAATGGGATTCAACATGCCAACACATCCCATCTCCACTCCTCTGCATGCAAATTACCCCTGCAGTTGGAATGTACTCGTTAAATGTGCAAAATTGAAGTATCTCCAAGCAAAGGGAGGGGAGGTTGTAATTTTACGCATTTCGACGTTCAAGTCAATGAAACGAACCATAAAAGATATAGGATGGGGAGTACACAAAATGGAGAAGGAAGGTAGGAGTCGGGGTTTATAATAATTTTTTTTATTACATTCAAATATCTCCAACCGTGAGTATTTATAGACCAAGAAAATACTTGATACTTCTCAAATATTTGACATGTGATCCTATCTCAACGACTCATTGATACTCAACCTTGACACCACATTGCATTCTACGTATCACAAGTCTACTATCTTCAAACGCAATCCAAGGTGGAAAAAGAGGGATTTGGCACCCAAATGCTCATGTGGAGTTGTCACATCATTCACATTGCACATGACTTTAAGTATCGGACTAAGGTCGGCATAAAGTATCAAACTTCAAACCCGAATATCGAACTTCAAAGTTCCATTCAATGTAGCTAAGGGTGGTTCCTATTGATTACCTCAAATAGGAGAAGTGACAAGTTTGCATGAAGTTACATCACATTGAAAGTTGTTGTGGACAAGACTTTGAGCTAATTATCAATAATACTTTGAAAATAGAAGGCAATCGAGAAGATGACAAAAGACTGCATCACCTCAGAGCATAAGTGCTTGCATATAACTAACAATCACGTAAGCATTTTGCATAAAAAAAAATTATTATATTTTGCTTCTAAATAGATTGACGATAAAAGAGACAAGGAGAATTCAATATATTGTACTACTAGATAATAAACAAGCATAAAAATGAGATGGTGGGAGCTATAGACAGGATGAAATTCTAGGGGTTCAAAGCTATTTGTACAAAGTTTGGTTACAAAAATTGGATTACAAAGTGTGTTGGCAAAATTCAGACCGTTAATTTTAAATGATTTAAAAATCTNCAACCAACTTTGTAATCCAACTTTGCACATGTAGCATAACTCTCAAAATGGTGGTCGGAGAGTGTGTGAGTGACCAACAATTGTAGGTTAGGGTAGTGGTTTCTTGTGAGATTTTTGTTTTTTCTTTTATTTAAGATAAACTATAGTACTAGTTTTATAACATAAAATTTTATTTTATTTTTTTAATGAGGAATTGAGAGCCCGTTTGGAAGAGATTACAGATTAAAATTAAAAAATTAATCGTTATTGTTGACTTTTATTAGACGAGTGGGACCCAATAATGTCCATATTTATTTTAATTGAATTTTAATCGATACCAAACGAGTTCTGAATATGTTCTATTCGTTCGAGGTTTAAGTCTGAAAGACTAAAAGTTGAGGCCTTGAAAGTTATAAATCGAATATCGAAGGCCTACTATGCCCCATATTTGATTTTCTTAAAGATAATTATCGATACTCTTTCTTTTTTTCTCAAACTATTGAAGCCGTCGATTTGAAAATTTTCAATTACGAAATTTTAAACCACACCCAGAAAAGGCACTCGGCATTCTCCTCTCAATTTCTCCCTCTATCTGAAGGTATATTTCACACCCAACAGCTTGGGAATCGATCAATTAAAACGAGGAATTCTTCCCTAGATTGGATTACTTTACTAACTTTGTTTCATTATTCATTTAATTTTACAGATTGATAAGTGAAGAATTAAGCTCTCAGCATTTCACCTTCTTAAAGTGAGATTTCTCAAGTAAATTCAAAATGGGTCAGATCCAGTACTCGGATAAGTACTTTGATGATACCTATGAGTACAGGTACTTCAGTTTAATTTCATTTTTCTTCTTACGTGTATGGCTATCTGTATATATGTGTACATATTTTACTGGGGCTTTGAAATTTTCAGGCATGTGGTTCTTCCGCCAGAAGTTGCCAAATTGCTTCCAAAGAATCGCCTTCTCTCTGAAGTAAGTTGTGCGTTTTGAGGAAAAATTGGCACTTCTGTATTACGAATTATATTGTTACTAACTTGAATTAATAACTGTGGAAAATTAATAAAAATTATTAAACACCTTAAACATATATAAAATAATGAAAGAGGAAATTCTAGGAAACACTGTGTTCATATACCTCATATCTAGAAATTTGCAATCTCTGTATTGTTAGTTCATGTAAAGTAGCAAATAACATATTTTTATTATATCTCCGTTAAAGAAAACTAGAAAAAATTGTAAATGAATGTGCAGTAACAAATACTTATTGATAGTGATGTCTAGAGCTTGTTTGGCTTGGCTATGCTTAATAGTTAGTTATAACTTATAAGTAACTTCTTTTGTCAAACATGTATTAGCTATTGCAAAAGTTACATTTTTTTTTTTAATTGATTTCGTATTCAAACTATGAATTATGGACCCTTCTACTAGGGCCGCATATTGTGTCCAACATGTATCGTGTAGAGTCAGAAACCAACACTTGGAAGACATGTTTTCGACAAGTTGTATCTTTTAAATATCTAATGCGAAAACAAGTTGTATCTTTTAAATATCTAATGTTCAAGGGATACTTTAAGGACATTCCTTGGGCAAGGCAAGGGTCCGACATGCCATGTATTGTGTTCTATTATTAAAAATATAAAAATAAAGATAAGTGTCCCTGTCCGTGTCCTACTTTTTTGAAAAAACGCTGTTGGCATGTCCATGACATTCTTAGAATTCAAAAACTTATGTTACTAAAAGTGTCTTTGTAGAGAGAGACTTTACTTTTTTTAAGCTTAGCCAAACATGCTTAGTTGTAGTTTGAGTTGAGTTATTTATTGTTCCTATAATTTTGTAACATTATTAGTTGGTTGAGATGAATGATGATGATTTGTGATAATTTAAGTTGAATGGTTTTTGCAATTAGGGGTGCTTTGGTATGTCTAAACCATTTATAATGGCATTTCATCTTTTCTACTTTTCTATTTTGTTACTGCACGTGAAACATCAATAGGAAAATTTAGTTTTCATGTATATGCTGTATGAAGTGTAGTTACACCTTGTTATACAGGGTATGTTTTTTAAGTTTTCCGTGTTTTTATTATTTGAAGAAGTTTTTCTGTTTTGTGACTTGGAAAAGAAAAGTAAAAAATGAAATGTATTGTCCTAGTTTTTCATTTTGTTAATTGAACTTAATGGTTTTTGCTTTGAGACTATGGCTGTGAAATCGGAGATAAGAAAGAAATTGGAATCTTTCTATTTTGCATGATCTGTTTTATGTGAATTTAATTTGTAAAATATGTTAATGATACTTGGGAAGTTACTAAAATGATTAAATTAACATGCTTTGACAATTTTCGAAAATTTTCAAAGGCCACGAGCATTAAAGATCAATGATTCTATCATTTTCATCACGTTCTTAAAATTCTTGAGTTGGGAAGGAATTCTTTTCTACTTTTCTGGAAATTTTGTAGTCTGGTTTCAAAAAGGTCTATTTTAATTTACTTCTTTTAAATGGAGACTTGAGGAAATATATAGATAGATTCCTTTTATAGATGCTTTCTAAGTATTGTATTTTGGTTGGCTGTTAGAATGAATGGCGTGCAATTGGGGTTCAGCAGAGCCGAGGGTGGGTTCATTATGCAATTCACCGCCCAGAGCCTCACATCATGCTCTTCAGGAGGCCACTGAACTATCAGCAGCAGCAGGAAAACCAGGGTGGGCAAAACATGGTTGCCAAGGGATGATTCCTTGCTCTGTCTTTCCACCTTTCCGACGTCTGATTACTTATTGTCACTCTCGTTTCTGCTAGAAATGAACCCACTCTATGATAAATACTCTGTGACGAAATTTGTGTGCCGGGTGAATGTCAGAAGTGTTTAGTGCTGTGATGTGGAGAATTTCAATGTCAAACTTCTGTTTCAAAGAATTTGATGTCGAACTGGTCCCTGAATTGCATTAGTAATATTTCAGATTCGCTGTTAAAGTCTTGTTCTTTGTTACTGTGTTGCTTTATCTTGCTTTGATATCTTCTGGTCCTCAACTTTTAGTTATTAAATTGTTTTGGGGCCAATACTTTGCATATTTATCTCATTTTCTTAAAGATTTCCATATTCTCAAGCGATAGTGGTCTGAACATAATTAGTAATATCTTCTAGCGAGGCCAGGCATTTTCTGTCGTTTGAACTGTGGCTTTTAGGTGACATAAAATGTGTGCAAATTTGTTTGTGCAATTCTTGTGATCGGTTTAATAGTGTTTGTAAGTTTTCTTCTTATATTTCTGATTTTTAGGATATTAAGATTGCATCAATAACAAATTTCAGGTTTGCAATTCTAAATTTTCCTATTAGTAAAAATTTTCGCGGGAGTTTCCGTTCAAACTTTTTGCACAACACCCTGTTATTTAGATTTATGTTTTCTTATGTTCTTGGCATTGTTTCAAGATTGTCGTATATTCTTAGCTTATTACTTTGTGGATTTGAGCCTAGGAAGATAATTTAACCATAGCAGGTTTGCCAAATGTGATTGATGTACACCCATATCCAGGATAGAAAATTTGGATCCGTGAATCATTAATTTCTCTCTTAACGTGGATTTATATTGGAAACTTTTACAAATGGTTTTGGTACTCTTTTTGTAAACTTTAATCCTTTACCTCTCAATAAAAAATTCGAGAAAAAAAAAAGTAAAAATTCTCGTGATTTCTATCCGTGGACCATGAGTCGTTTAGAAATTGAAAAGTTGGATTATGAAATTGCGAAACATAATTTTTGAATTGGATTAAGACTTCCACACTCTTGTTCTCGATGACTCGACTTGGTGAAAGAAATATCAATGTCTTATACACGTTTAAATGTCTACACAAAATCATCAAACATTAAAATACAAATTCATTATTATAGCATGCCACTACATTATATAGGCAACTAAGGCATTGTAATAAGATGATCCTTCCTGTAATTTATGTTGGAAATGAATTGGAAATGAATGAAAATCAGTTTCTTCATCTTCAGTTTCAGTCGCTGCCTTTCTCTTCAGTTTTGGTCCACCATTATTTCAACCAATTCAATGAAAGTAATTTCATCAGTTTCATCCGGTTTTTTTTTCTTCAATGCTATTCAATGCATTAATGTGATGGCTCTTCCTTCAATAGTATAAATGGATGAGCTCTTAGTGAAGGAAAGACACACCAACAACAACAAACACAAGGGAAAAACAAAAGCCTTCTCCTCTCCAGTCACTTTCCGGTGGTTTAAAAAAATTTCCTTCTTTCTTTGATTTCTTTGAGAGATAGACACGGCGGGTTCGTAGGCGGTTAACGTAGTGCAACGAAAACCGACGACCGATTGTATCCTGGGAATCGAACACCGATCAAAACCTCGTGCACCCCGGTGAGGCGGCGAATTCGATTTAAGGAAACCGTGTGAACAC
>CAIGRO010028843.1:0-10569 GCA_903798355.1 Fraxinus baroniana
ACATACTTTATTAGTTTTTTTTTTTTCAAAAAATAAGACATCTCGTGGGTGTTTGGACAACTCGACTTGATCTATGAATCAAATGGTTGTCGATTTGGACAGTAGTCGAACTCAATATCTAAGGACCAGCTCGATCTACCTATTGCAATCCCTAGCTATACTTATTTTAATAGCTTTGAGATATTTATAAATGTGATTCGTCGGTCTCGTGGTCTCGATTTGGTCTATGGGCGGTTGGGATGGTTTTGAGACTAGTTATGATTGAACTTATCTAATTTATTTTTTACGGGCCAACTTGTTTCGAATTCGTGGGTTAATTCATTTTTTAATTCTGTTTTGAACATACTTTATTAGTTTTTTTTTTTCAAAAAATAAGACATCTCGTGGGTGCTTGGACAACTCGACTTGATCTATGAATCAAAGGGTTGTCAAGCTAGCTGCATTTAGACACTAGTCGAACTCATTGTCTAAGGACCAGCTCGATCTACCTATTGCAATCCTTAGCCATACTTATTTTAACAGGTTTGAGATATTTATAAATGTGATTCGATTATTAATACATTACATTAGATAAGATATAAATCAAAATATACACATATTATGTTGAACTTTATATCTTTCATTAATTTTGAATATACTTTATCTCTTGTTTAATCTCCAAAATATTATAATTATTAATTACCCTATTTCATTACAAGGAGGTAAATATTGCACCAAACAAACAAAAGTATTGCAAGGAAGGCAGACGGTAGTTGGAGGTAGGGTCCCTTATTTGCTAATATTTCCATTGGATTCTCACGTCACAACTCAACGGCTGAGATTCATTTGCGCAACTGTCAATGCTGCGATTGGTAACAAGTGTATTTAAAAATATCATTTTCGTAATTAACCCGAAAATAAGGTGTGTTAAATGTCATTATCAAAGCAGATTGAGGAAAAAATCAACCGTTAATACCGTGTTGTCGAGTGACCACAGACAAGGACGAAACTTCAAGTAAAGTCAAAAACCTCATTATAAGGCTAATCATAAGAAAATTACGTATAATCAATTTGTTAATTATATTATGAGAATATCTTTTTATTTATTATTATTACTATGCAACTACATTATTCTACTTTTGTTTCATACGTCCCACGAGAAAATTACATTTATTCACTATCAATGTTGAAATTAAGCTTTTGTTTGGTTGGGATTAAAATTAATTTTTTAGTAAATTTTAATAGAAGCTGATAAAATACGTTATTCAAAAGTTGTGGAATCTACAAAATATATGGTTAAAATTAATTGTTAACTTTAATTTAAATTTTAAGTGATACAAACAGGGGCTAAGTTAAGAAGTCGAATCTCAGTGTAGAAGGATATTTGGCAAAGCGCAATACGATTGCACTTAGCTCGACGAAGATTAAGACAATCAAGAAAGGTGCTCTACTCAACATTAGAGTAACGTTCCATGTTAAAATAACAACATTTCGAGGGTGTGATGTCAAAATAATTAAGTTTCGAGCATTTCAAATTTCGAGGACGTGATAACTATTGTAATCTTGCTTTAATATTAATGAGATACAAATCGAGAAATTTAACAATCACCAAATCCACATAGTAAAATATTAAAATTCGTGCTATTCAAATTATATATGCAATAGTATCTGGCATTTGAATTTTGAAATATTTATTGCAAAATTTATTTGAAAGCTATCAAATCCAGAGGTACGTAAGATAAAATTAAAAGGGAAGAAAAGAATAATAAAGCAGTAATAAAAAATCTTCCAAAAAAAAATATTTGTTGTTTGGTACAGCTGTAATTAATAATTTTCTCTATTTTGAAATATATTACCAAAAAATATGAAATAATTTGCTACCAATTAAAAATACGAGAATAAGGGCCGTTCGGTAGAGATTAAAATTGGATTAAAATTGAAAAATTAGCCGTTATAATTAACTTTTATTAGACGAGTGAGACTAATAACAACTATATTTTCAATTTTAATCGAATTTTTATCCCTACCGAACGTGGCCTAAATTTAGTGCATAAGAACACATCACAATAGAAACACGAATCAAATTTCATGTCGTATTAATAATTAATCTAATTCGTATTAAATGCATTCTCAATATCGAAAAAAATTAAGGAATTTTTTTTTCTATATATATAGAACTCAAATTGTAAAGATAATGACAGAGATTCATATTGAAAGTCATATGGGTCCATTTAAAACGATATTAAAGTTGAAGGACCATTCAGCAAAAACAATTCCAAAGCCTATTTGTGTTTTTTAGTCCAAATTTGCACCTCTTTCCATATACGTAATCGAATCCGATAAATAAATCAGAATAAATGCTACCTTGTCGAGTCCGACAAAGAGTCGGTGGAGAAAGAAGCAAATTCACTGCAAAACAAAATACTCTCTTTCTCCCTCTAAAATCCGGAGATTCTCCGGCATTAGCCTCGCCGGAAATGTCTGATTCCGGAAACCTGTCAGCCTGCGCTATATCTGTTATCTGACTCGAGCTCCTTGTAAAAAAATCTATCTAAACGCCTACATTTCTGAGTTTGACCGTGTGGAGAAGGTAGAAGAAAAATCTGTGGAGTGTTTGTGTGTGAACATTGTTAGAGGTTGGCATTGCGAAATTTTTGTGAGATTTCTTTGGAGCCTATGCAGTGCTTTTCGTTACGGTTCTTCGATCTCGCTTTTGGAAGGTAAAAAAAAATAAAATGAATCGAATCTGATTCTTTTTATCGAATTGCTTTTTTGTCTGCTGTAGCTGCAGCTCTTCTGCAATGGTTTTTTGAATAAAGATATGGCCTTTTTGTTCAATGATATAAAGTTGAAAGTTCAATTATTTTGCTAGAGGCTTTAAAGTTAAAGCTTCAATTTGCTTTAATCTTGACTTTATTACTACTAAATTGAAACTATACTGATTTATGTATGTTTAATTGCACTTATTTTGAGGGGCTTGGAGTTTATTCAGGAATATAAGTGATTGATGCGAGGTTTCATGGGAATATACTGAAAATTGCATTAACAGAGCAGTGCATACAGAGGTCTTGTCTTTGTTATTTGTTCTGCATACTTTCTTCTTCTTTTTCCACATAAATCTAGGCAATTCTTTTGCAGTGTATAGTTATTGACTCCTCAAGATAGTCTTTTCCTCTCATTCTCCCCCTCCCTCTCTCTCATAAACAGGTGGTTTGAATTTTCATCTCTGAAGCAAGTTCCTTGGTGTGAAATAGCAAAATTTTGATTTGTTTTCATTTTTATTGGCAATGTTGGGCGATTTCAATTTTACTGTTTCAGTTTTCATTTTTCACGAGTTTTCTGTGTATCCAAGGTTTGAGATTCTTTGCAAAAGCAGCTTCTCTTTCTCTGTTTTCAACTGTGAAACTGCTAATTTACATTCTCGATGGTTGCAAACCTAACTATTTTTAGCATTGAATCCAGCAATTTATCTTGTTTATTTCCTGCTTTCAGTTTTAATTTTATTTAGTAATTGATTTTTTGGGTAATTAATGCAGTGGAGTGTGCAATACCAGTTATTGAAATGAATGGGAGTCGCCAGAATGGAAAAAACCGCAGTTTTGAGAAAACTTTTCCAGGATGCTTGGGAAGAATGGTGAACTTCTTTGACCTGAATGGTGCGGTGGCTGGAAACAGGCTGCTCACTGATAAACCACATCGAGATGGTGCTTACTATTTTAACATTTTCCTGCCTAACATGTTTATATTTTCCTCACAGAAAATTAGATAACTTATTGGAAATGTTGATGTTCTGTACCATAAAAATTTCACCAAGTCTGGGTCATATATTTTAACAAATGATTTCACATTGAAAGCAATGAAGTTGAGATTGACATTGATGACCCGTGTTCTGCTGTGGAACGTGTTTTTGAAATGCTTCTGGTTGATTGATTGTTTGTTATCTAATATGCATGAGAATTGTTTTTGAATTTTTTTTGGGTCCAAACCCTTGCCAGATATTAGATGACATAAAATATGAACAAAGTTCTAAATCGCCTTATATTATTTTTGGTATGTGAACTTGTTTTTATTGTTATAGGTCCCTTTCTTTGTCTCTTGCTTCAGCTAAAGATTGATGGGTTTGGAAGTTTGTTTTCCTCTTAATTGTACATTCCACAATAGAAAGGTTGTGTTGTGACACAATAGTAACTAATCCACAGGTTCACCACTCTCGAGAAGCCGAGCAGATGAAGCATTGATGTCTCCATGTAATTACCAGATAGAGGACAAAGCGGTATGTTTCAATTTATATTACTAAGTTAAGAGTGTAATTTATGGAAGCATAGCCACAAACATTTTGCTAATTTTCTTTGATATTTAATTATATTGTGCATTGGTGTGAATTATGCAGATTGTGCCTGAACTCAACAGAACTGGTTCAAACAGAAAATCAAATGCAACACCCATAAAGATGCTCATTGCCCGAGAAATGTCCAAAGAAGTAGATTCCAAACACAGTCCGTCTAATGTAGTTGCTAAGTTGATGGGTCTTGATGCCATTCCATGCCAGGAACCTGATTCAGCTTCACAACGAAGCCATTTTAGAGGTCATCCTCAAAGTCATTCAGACATACCGGTGAGTTACTGGGAGCAACAGAAAGGATTCTTTGAATATGTAGAGCCAAATGAATGCAGCAATGTTTATGATATACGTAAGAAATCACAGAAAACAAATTATCTGCGAGATAAATCACCACAGAAAGGAAAATATTATGAAACTACTAATGACAAGAAGATGGCTCTTGTTCGCCAGAAGTTCATTGAAGCTAAACGCCTGTCTATGGATGAAAAACTTCGCCAGTCAAAGCAATTCCAAGATGCCTTAGAAGTTTTAAATTCCAATAAAGACTTATTTCTTAGGTGTCTGCAAGAACCAAATTCAATGTTTTCTCAGAATCTTTACAATCTGCAGTCTATCCCTCCATCTCCCGAGACAAATCGAATTACCATTCTTAGACCTTCAAAGATGGTGGAATCTAACAATTTTGCTGCAGTTGGGAATAAAGATGGAAAACAGGTGAAGAAAGGTGGATTGGAAAAAGGCCATCTGAGATGCTCCCCTCCAGCGGGACTGTATGTTGACGAAACTCCCACTCAACCAACTCGAATAGTAGTTCTAAAGCCAAGCTCAGTGAGACCACATGATATTAAGTCTGTCGATTCTCCACGGTCGGAATCACCAAGGATATTACATGGTGAAGGCGTTTTTGGTGATGTAGAAGATGACGAGAAACGAGAATCAAAAGAATTTGCAAAATCAATCACACAGCAGATGCGTGAAACGCCCCATAGAGATGAAACCCTGCTTTCTTCTATGTTCTCCAATGGATATGTCGGTGATGAAAGTTCATTTAATAAATCGGAAATTGAATGTGCAGAGGGTAATCTCAGCGATGCAGAAGTCATATCACCCGCATCTAGGCACTCTTGGGATTATGTTAATAGGTTTGGTAGCCCTTACTCATCCTCATTTAGCCGTGCATCATATTCCCCAGAGTCATCTGTTTGCAGAGAAGCAAAGAAGCGCCTCTCTGAAAGATGGGCAATGATGACATCTAATGGGAGCTGTCAAGAGCAAAGACCCGTGCGGAGAAGCTCTAGCACATTGGGTGAAATGCTTGCTCTTTCTGAGACAAAGAAGGCTGGAACACCTAAGGAGCTAGGTAGCACTATTGAAGAACCTAGGTGTTCTGAATCTCTCTTTGTTAGTGAGCAGACGAAGGATGAAAATCTGGATAATTCTCCTAGGAATCTCTCGAGGTCAAAATCCGTTCCTGTATCTTCTGCTGAGTTTGGCACCAGGCTCAATATAGACATTCCGGATCCAAAGGTTTCTAAGGAGGCCAGAAAGACAAGTGGAAAATCCTCATTCAGAGGAAAGGTTTCCAGTTTGTTTTTCTCAAGAAACAAAAAACCTAGTAAAGGTAAATCTGATTGCATAGATGAGTCCCGCTCATCAGGAATACATTTTGGGCAAGTAGGCAAAGATAGAGGTGAACGAATTAGTGATGAAGGGCCTGAATGTCTGTCACCTGTTGAGAAGGATCCATCAATTAAAGCAGCTTCCCCAAATTTAATTGGCCAGCAGGGCATGACATCTCTCAAGGTAATTTTACTATCTATGTGGTTGGCTATGCCCCCTATTTTCTTTGAACTTTTTTGGTCTGTTACTTGATGCATGATTTGATTTGGTGGTTACGGGTGCATCAGCGACATGAGAAGCTTCTGTGTTTGCTGTATTTATTTGATATGAGTGATTATTTTTTCTCCTCGCAAAACTCTTAACAACAATTGAAATGCTTTCGTTGACTTTCTCATTCTTGTACTTTCTACATTCTCTAACACGATCGCATTAGAAAGTGCTCTTGCAGCTTCCACCAAGACAACATTTTGGTTAATGAATATGTAGATATATATAACTGGTAACCGCGACCATAAATTTCTACTACCCTGTAAAATTTTGACAATTAACAAGAGTTACAATGATGGTAATTTACCAGATGATCAGAAAGGATAATATTCAGATTTTCTTAATGGAAAGAAGTTTGCAGAGTTATCCATCCAAATGAGGGACAGGATATGTGTTGAGTTCTGATTCACTGATTGGGTGTTTTCTTCTGCTTGCCATGGTGTTGTTTCCTCATCAATGATTTTTTGTAGCTTGAAACTGTAGTAATTGTCACTAACATATGTTCATATTATTCCATACTGGGAAACTTAGGACATCATTAACGTTCTTCTACCTTTTCAGAGTGGACAGTCTGCAACAAAATCTGTTGCACCTGGAAACCCAAGTGAGAACCAGGACCAACCAAGTCCAATATCAGTCTTAGATCCAAATTTTGAAGAGGATGAACATGCCGCACTGCAGTCCTCTAGTTCTATCAAGCCCGACCGACATGGTAAAGTTTGTTGTCTGGTTCTCAATGTGCATGTTATTTGTTGATTTATTGTTTCATTTAGTTTATTTACTTTTCTTTTTGGAAAAACAGGATTTGAGTTGGCGGTTCATCCTGTTAGATCAAATTTGATTGACAAATCACCACCCATAGGATCTATTGCCCGGACTCTACCATCAGATGATTTGGTTATGGATACAGCCTCGTCATATCCCTTAAAATCATCCCTACCCTCCCCAGGAGCAGAGGAAGAAGAATGGTTTTTCCTTGTTCAGACATTACTATCAGTGGCTGGACTTGATGGTGAGGAGCAACCTGACTCATTCTTAGCTAGATGGCACTCGCTTGAAAACCCATTGGACCCATCATTAAGAGACAAGTACATAGATTTAAATGGGAAAGACACACTACAGGAGGCTAAGCGAAGGCAAAAGAGATCGACCCGTAAACTTGTGTTTGATTGTGTAAATGCAGCATTAGTGGACATTGTGGCATATGGACCGGCCTCATGCCAAAGAGCCATTCCATGCGTTGGGGCCAATAGTAGCTCATTGGAGAATGCATCATTGATGATGGTGGACCAGGTGTGGGCCCGGATGAAGATATGGTTTTCTGGTGAGGCGAGATGTGTTTCGATCGGTTGTGTCGACGACAACAGCCTGGTGGTTGACAGTGTAGTAAGAAAAGAGGTGGTGGGGAAGGGGTGGGACGATCATTTGAGACAGGAGATGGATAATTTAGGAAAGGAAATTGAAGGGAAGTTGCTAGAAGAGATTGTGCAAGATGCTGTGTTGGAATTGACAGGTAGACTTTGATGAGACTTTATACATTTTAATAACTTAAATAATTTCTTTAATTTACAACTCTATTGTTTGTGCATATTAATATGTTAAAATGGTCCCGAGACCATCTCTAATTATTTAATGCTGACAAATTGTTGCAAATATGTTATCCATATATTTGTCTGGATTTCTGCTGTACTACCTTTTCTTTTCATTTTTTATCCAATGCAGAACAGGACACCAGAATCTTCATGCATGCACTGTCTTGTATTTAAAGATGTCAATGGGCAAGGCAGAGCCGAGCCGGCTCGGCCCTCTAAGCCACGAGCTCGGCTCGTCACTACTTGCATTAATATTATGGATGATCCTGATGATGATAGCTAGGACTGTCAATGGATTGGATTTTAATTCGAATTTGATGAAATTAATGGAAGATGGATTCAAGTTCTTAGTCCGATAACCCGATTAAAGATTCGAATCCAATAATTCGTTAACTAAATGGATTAAATATGGATATATGTCAATACGATTCGATAACAATCCAATCCGATTTATTATAAATAATTGAGTGGATAAAATATTTTTATGGTATGTCATATGCGACTAAAATAAATAAATT
This sequence comes from Fraxinus baroniana, assembly GCA_903798355.1. Classification (NCBI taxonomy): domain Eukaryota; kingdom Viridiplantae; phylum Streptophyta; class Magnoliopsida; order Lamiales; family Oleaceae; genus Fraxinus; species Fraxinus baroniana. Next base: position 8,319 of record CAIGRO010028843.1, read on the forward strand.
TAGAATAAAAAAGACATCAAATTCAAAACATAAAAAAAAATTTGAAAAATTTATAATTATTAAACTCGTTTAAGAAGTGGTAAAATTAGGGGGGAAAAAAAAAGAAGGGTCAATTCCGACATTATTTATTCTCCCTAATTTCTTGAATTTTGGATCGAATTATCGGATTGGATATTCGATAATATAACAAAACAAATATGGATTTAACAATCAAATATTCGTTGAATTATCGGATCGGACCGAATTGGATAATTATTCTTATCGGATCGGATCGGATATAGGCAGATTACATCCGATTCGGCCCACATTCGATCTATTTACAGCCCTATTAGTAGCTTATGTGAAGTATTTTTCTATATGCACAATAATTAACTGAGAAATTCACAAATGTTCCTATGATTAGCTTAGTCTACATGGATTACAGGATTTTTTTATGCATAGGTCTTATGAATTTTGGTCCTTAAGACTTCCAAAATTTCTTTCAAGATAAGACTTTTTTAGCCTGCTTTATCATAATGGAAAAAGGGCATCCTGCTTCTGCCATTTGAAGTTACCTAATTAGCACAAATTCCAAAAAGCTTCGTAGTATATCCACCAAACAATAAACAAGATGACATCATCACACGAGATAGGTTACTAAAAGGGAAACATGTGACCCTGCTGGTGTAAAAATCATAAGCAGATCAACCCATGGCATGAATATTGCTGCATTTCTGAAAAATCTCTTGGTTAGGAAAATGACTCTTGTTTGGCAGCATATGCTCTTGGCCTGCTCTATTTCCAGAGAAAGCCATGCTATGGATTATGAGGTCTCAGTTGCTCTCTATTTGAAATAATTGGTCTCCAACCTTTTAATTTTGTTACACGAGGTTCTCCAGTGGACGGACCACACTAATCATTACAAACTTGGGTTTTTGATTATAAAGTATTACATCCTTATTTTGCCGTTTGGATATTTATTATACTTTCGACTTCCGAAAGGATGGAAATCGTCAATTTGAGGTTGCAACAAAATTAAATGTGAATAAAAGGTTGGAATAGTTGTTCAAGACTGAAGAATGAGGTTCTACCTGCTCTATTTCGAATGCGTTGGATGCCTACCGTGGCTTTCAACGGGAAAATCGAGGGTTAGGATTGGGATATTCCGCCTTCTGAGCCTTACATGGTCTCCCGTCATCCGGCTCTCCGTATGGGAAACCCTACTCATTGCTTCCCCCAACACCCTCCATTTACCAAATCATGAGGGTTTCAAGGAGATATTGGTCGGAAATATTGCTATATCATGCCTTCTGAAAATAGAGGGTTGAGTGTACGAATAAAGAGACCTATCAAGTTATCAATAGAACCTCGCAAAACCTTCCAAATTCATTCTAATCAACAGGGTTCTATACTTCTATTTGTAGCCATTTGTTAAGGTCATTAACAGCACAAAACACTGCAGAATTCAAATGGTATATGAAGAAATTTTTCAATAGACGTTGGGTGTTGGGTGTTTTCTCTCTATGACATAGCATAGGGGACAAATGGTATTTATCAGAGTATACATCCAATTCTTTTATATGTAGGTTCGTTTAGTCTCAATTTTAAAGAAAAATAAATTTTGTAATATTGATTTTTTAGAGAATTAGTTAGTTATTTTAAAATACATTATGAGTGCAGGAAAAACAAAATTTGATACCAATTTGTTGGGAGGATTTGACGAGTCTCAAACGAATTAAAGAAAATAGAAATTTAAAAAAAGAAAATTGTATTCTCAAAATCAAACTTCTATTACTCATATATATATTTTTTAATGATAAAATACTACAAATAGACAACTTTTTTATATTATATTTGGTGCATAAGAATTAATTACTAATACATGAATTTAAACATATATTAAAATTCCTAAATATATGAATAGAAATAAATTAATTTATAATAACTCTAGATTCATGTAAATCAATATTCATCCAATCAAGATTTATCGAGTCTAGATTAATGTGAATGCTAATTAATTGAGAATTAATAACATGGAATTCATACATGGCAATGATTTTATACTCCCTCCGTCCCATTTATATTGATTCATTTTTCTTATTTTCTTATCCCAATTATATAGTCTTATTTCTTTATTAAGAATGTGTTGTTTTGTTCGTTTACTAATATACCCTTATTTCTTTACTATTTCCAATAATAATTTACCACTGGTTATTGATACTAAAATGAAGGTAAATTAGGAAAGTGTTTTTGGTAAAAATTGTTTTTCCAA
>CAIGRO010028873.1:0-19793 GCA_903798355.1 Fraxinus baroniana
ATTCTTCTATATTAAGTGAAATTATTAGTGATTTATATTATTTGATTACATTTAAAAATTGAGCTAATTTCATCATGGGCAATGACCACTAAAATTTGTAAGAAATTTCAAATCGAACATTAAAAAAGATATTTTTCTTTGTTATAATGTATAGTCACTCATTTAATCATTTATAAATCTAACATGTTATTCGACATTAAGCTATAAGGTACAAAAAAAAAAATCCAAGCCGGCTCGGCTCGTTAAGGCCCGGACCAAAAGCTCTGGCTGAGCCTCGTTTTTTTTTGGTCGGGCCCGGCTTGGGCCGAAAAAAGCTCGGGCTGGGCTCATTGACATAAACATGTGACCATTTCTCGCAAAAGGATACCTACGTATATGTTAGCATTGTTCGTGATAGTAGTTCATCATGTAGCATTCTGCCGTGGCAATACCACATCTACTCTATTGTATCCGCTGCTAGCTCTGTCAAATACTCCCCTTCGATTTCATCATCAAAGTTCAACCCTAATTAAAAACGCACACATCAATATTTGGCAAAGAGTTGGAACAATTGTTAGCTAGGACTATCCTCGTAATATTGTTATGTACAAGTGCTAGTTTTAAACTTGCGTTTTATAGCTGATTTCACGAGATGAGATTGATTATGAATTATTGACATCTATGACTTGTCAAAAAAAGTTGATGATTTGAAAAAGATGCTAGAAATATGCTGAGAACAACTTGCCATGGCGGTGACCCTCTGCAATGGTTGTTTCGCAGGCTGCGATGAACTCCTTTGGTACCATTGGCTTTGATCTGGCATTTTTAAGACAGTCTTCACTGTTGTCGACTTCAGAGGTGTAGATGTGTCGGCATGTGGGGTGGTAAACAACAACCTGCATGCGCGAGTTAGGTGCTTAAATTTCATCAGCATCCACAACATAGTTTAGAATAGGGGGAAGGAAGACTACCAATTATAGACGATCGAAAAGTAAAATCGAAACAACCGATTTTGGCAATTTGACTTGAGGGAAAGATGGATCCACGTAGATCACGGCCAGCAAGAACTTTCAATGATGGGGACTGAGTCGTCGTGGCACCTCTCCGATTGCAAGCAATGAATTTTTGGCAGTGTCCTTGATTACCATCGACACTTCTTGGAAAGAATTTGACTTGAGTAGAAGACCCTCACAACTAATTTGAAGCTTGGTCATGACTTGGGCATTGGGTAAACGGTAGAAATTGTTAGTGGAAGAAAGAAAATTGAAAGTGGGGTCGAATGGTGATGCCAGTTGGAGGCTAAATGCATAAGAGAGGAAAGTTAATTTTGCATTGATTAGGTGGTTGGAGTGTTGGGGGTAAAAGAGATAAAGGAGAAAGTAAAAGATTTATTTTACATATCCTTTTGTCATTTTTGTGTCAGAAGTCAAGAAAATTGAATGAAGATTAAACCGTGCAATAGTCTGAAAACTTCTCAAAATGGGCTCCAAACTAATGATTGCTAAATTTATAGATTTGTAGGGTCAAATCTTAGGAAATGATGTGTCCCACTAGTAAATATACCTTTAGACAAAGGTAAATTTTCAAATTAAAATTTTCTTCTATTCAATTTTGTCGTCAAAATGATGCTTAGACAATTGAATTAGAATGCTGAAGGAGTATTTTGACTTTAGGGTTTTAAGTTGAGTAGAGTCGAAAATGAAGAAATTAAGATGAATATTTGGTTATACCTAGATGGATTAAATAATAATTGAGAATATGAGCGAACAAGTAGAGTTAGAAAAAATAAGATTTAGGTTGTTACGAGCAGATGATGTAACTATTGAATACCTTCGATCCGTGCCTGCTTGTGGAAAAAGCAATTGTCAAAGATTTCGTTGTTCACCTTTGAAAATTGTGATGGTTGGATCTTTAAAGTTGAGTGTAGCCTACACGATAATGTGATGATAAATGCATAGAAGTTGGAGAGGACAATGATTAGAAAAAGTAATATGATTGATCTTTTAGAGAAATTGGATGAATTAGGCAAAATTGAACACATGATGCAACAATTGAGTATCATTGATCGTGTGTCGGTGGAAAGCAACAGATAAAGTGATTCTGGCGTTCTATAAAAAATCCTGATTGTAAATCTAAAAGAGTCGAGTGCTACGATAGGAGTAACGTGTTGATGAATTCAGGGAAGTTACAATGAACACTGATTAGATTTGATGAAAAATCCTTATCATACCTTCAATGGACATATGATCTTCTTCCCATTCGAAGTTGGGAAGAATTAGATAATTTACTGATGGATAAATTTTCCTATTAAAAGTGATTGCCATCGATGAGAAATTTGTTGCTATGAATAAATGTTGATGTGGGATTCTAGATTTGCCATGAACAAAGATTCCACGATCTCTGTTGGAAGGAAATAATGTGGTGCAATTTGATATCCTTGAAAAGTGGGCTATCTCAAACCAAGGAGTTGGCTAGAGCTAAATCAAGCTTTTAGAGTTATAAACTCAAATGGCACAAATAAATGCAACCTATCCTCTTGAGAGAAACCCAAGGTGGCACTAGAAACCACCATTTGTTTTCGGCATTTGACTGACGTCGAGCTAGAAGCCAAAAGGTGTGACGAAAACTACACAATTGGGTTATCGATGGAAAAATTGAGGAATATTGGTGATGATAGTGAGAAAGCATGCAAGTTTGATGACAACAATGTAAGGGACATGTAAGACAATTGAGCTCTACATTAATTTAGTTTTGGGGTTGACATATGACAACGAAGAAAGATATTAAACCCAAGATGGTATAATCTTCATGTTCCATTTGATTATGGGGCAACACACAAGTTTATTCTAGTGTACAAAGAAGTGCTGTAGGTGGGATTATCACCATGTTAATGTTAGCAGATCCATTGAGTAATTATGCCTACTGTAGCAGGCTGAACATCCCTTTTTCGCTTCGATTGTGGTTGGTTCTTCGACTGCACGGTTTTCCTACATCCTAATTTTCCCATAACTAATGGAAGAAACAATAGTTGTAGTGAAGAACTTAAGGACATAATAGAAGTTGTGTGGGAAAGGATGGAGAAGATACTTCAGAAATTAGGTGAAGACAAACTCGCAAATACATCAAAATCGAAGGGAAGAGACTCAAGCCAAATTGTCCTTTGGAGAACTTTATTATTGTTAATACGTCGCAAGGCAAGTATGGAAAATATGTGAGTTGCTAACACTATTTGCACTGTGATGCAGGCAATACGAAATGCTAGTATTCCATGGTGAATATTTGGAGGATTGGCTGTTTATGACAGAGAAATTCTTCACATTGAATTGAATTCTGAAATAGGAAAAATTGGAGGTGACAATGAGTTTCTTGGATAGTAAAGACCAATTTTCCTATTCAAGCACCTTAATTCCGAACTCCAATTGAAATTGAAAAAAGAAAAGGGCCTTTGATTTCGAAGTGGCAAGAAATACATGGTAGGCTATTTGTGTAAAAATAGAGAGCTACAAGTGTTGTTAGCCACAATAAGACATGTTGGGGGATATAAGATACAAGCTTATGGACTCACAAAATTGAGCAAAATGAAATCGGAGATACGGTGGAACTTTTAGTTAATCAGTAGGTGGGTTGACGATACAAAGTCAATGAAGATTTGAGGGCAAATTGCGTAATGAGATGTCATGATGTTGATTGATTGTTGCGTAGTTAAATGTGATGATGGATGCAACTAGTGCTCGTGGTTTTCTTGAATATCATATTAAAGGTCGTCCATTGACTGTGTATGTTCACTAGCTTTGTTGGACTGAATGGAGATTGTCTAGACAATACTTCGAGTATCTATTATTTTTTGATTGTCAACTGGAGAACAAGGTGAATTTTGGGGTATGGTATTGATAGCACCCACAAATCGATTTACATATCCACCACATCTCACTTCATTGTGTTGCAGCTTATGTGTTTGTTAGTTCACAACTTGTTTGTTGTAATTCAATCAGTATGGGGAAAGGTAAAATTGGTAATTGCAACCAAGAATAAAAAGGGGGAGAGGGGTCATTTGGTGATTAATGGAGAAGATTAGAGAGTGAAATTGAGAGAAGCAACCTCTCGAATGATATCCATTTGCTGAAATTCAATATAGATTTGTTCACATTTAGTAGCAATCCATTATCATAGATTTGCACGGTTTCATTTTATCATTGTGTGCTCCATATGGATTAATTCATATTCCTACAACACAATCATGTACTTATCAATATATAAAATTGTAATTGTCCTTTATAGGTCTAACCTATTATGAAACCCTAAAGAACTTTCATTTGTTCATTTCATGAAGAAAGATAGCATAAATCCTTTAAGATATGCCAAAATCCAATCATCGAGTTATGGAAGGACAAGATGTACGTGACATTAGGACCGTAAGATGGATATGTGACCATGCTGAATGAATGAAATAAGTAACGAGGAGTATGTACTAACAAGTAGAGGTAGATTTAGATTGAAGTGATTGGTGAAAAAAGATTCAAAGAGTTCACTTCAAGTTTCTTGGAATAAGAGCTTCATAAACAGTTTAATAAACAAGTCAAACACAAATAACACCTAAGGCATAATTTATATCAATATACTTAGGTATCTAAAATTTTGATTTTTCTTTTTAACCATCACAAAATATAACTTATATAGATTGCCTTAATTTTTAACAATATAAATAGTTTTGCTTTCTACTTTAATAGGTTCTTGAAGAAATTTTGTTTCATGTAGTCATTCTGAGTTTAAAGAGTAATACTTATCTTCTTCTCGTCATTGTACCCATAGATTGCCATAAACACGAGTATTCTTGTTTAATTTATGATGTTCAATATTTCCTAAAATGAGTTGTCCTCATATATAACAAAAAACATTTTTTTACGGGTCCTTTTTTTTTTTCGTCGTAGTATAGTTCTTTAGGATTTCAAATAATTTAAGAATTCCAATCGAAATATGAGTTCTTGGCAACTTTTAATATGATACCGGTTATGTTGGACAAATAATGAGAATTCAATTATCCCATGTTTGAGCCCCTTTCTTTCTCCTTTTTGCCCATTCATTTTTCTACGGTATTCATTTTCAACCACACATTCTCCAAATAAAATAATATTATACACAAATCTAAATTTTTTTATCACTTTTCCACCACATATTCTTCATCAATCACTATTCAAAAACTAAATACTCATTTTCAATTACACATTCTCCAAATAAAATAATATTACACACAAATCTAAAATTTTTCATCACATTTTCAGCACACATTCTCCCATCAATCACTATTCAAAAACTAATTCTTCCTAAAAAATGGGGGCCAAACACAAGCTTAATTGCCCTCGCAAATTTGTCTTATTGACGAGACTTACTAGATTAAAGTATATTGTTCTCCTACTTCACTTAGCCTTTTTTTTTTCTCATTTGGCAACATATGTGTAATTCCTTTAGTAATAATATTTTCTTTTCATACTTATAGCAGTATATCCTCATATCTAGTTTGATTTTCTGTTCTTTATAACTCCAATTTACTGTAAGACATTTTTCTTACTTTGCTGATTCCTTATAAAAATCCGTTATTTTCCTAATTTTAGTGACTCCAAATGTTTCTTTGTTTAAAGGCAATTAGCTTTGTGATTTTCAAATTTCAGTAGAATTATTTTGCACGGATGCTCTTGCCTGTCTAATTTTCACTTTAATATGTTTATGTCGTAGTTTGCCATATTTTGTTGATTTCGAAATTATTACCTGTGATCTGTTTATAAGATCTTTGATTTTTGTTCAGTGGATGTATGATACAGTGAAATAGTTAAGCCATCATGGTCAAGGGAAGCACTCTGCCTTTCAAAGTTGGACAGTTAGCTGAGGCAAGGACTTTTGAGAAGGGTTATCTTGGTGCATGGTTTCGATGCAAGGTATTATGAAGTGTGAAGTCTAATAAATATGCTTAAGAAATATGTCCAATATTTTGTCTTGTAATGTTTGCTGTAAACACTGTTATAAGAGTTGGACCAGTCAGCCCGTGACTGGTGAAACGGCTAGCAACTTGATCCGGTTGAATCTAATGGATTTAGTAACAATGGAAGCCGACAATCTTTTCATGTTCTAATAAGAACTGGGGACCTGCTTTGAAAAAATCAGATAAGCTAGAATGTTGTAGTTAAGGTTTGAGCCTTCTATATAATATACTTAACATTCTTCCCTGGGACCTCAACCACTGTGCTGACTGGTTGGTCTTTGTTACATACCTTTACCAAAATTGTATTACATTATCATTTTATCATACATTAAAAAAATCTCAACTATTATTTACTCTCTCTTACTTCAATCTACATTTTAGAACATAGAGAATTCATGTTGGCCAAGTACAAAATTTCACAAAAAAAAAAAGTTTGCTACTTTTTAATTATGAAATAACTATTTTAATGTCATTTAAGCTCAGTCATATTTATTTTTCATCTTTTAAAATTGAATTTTTATTGAACTTTTGATCAAACAATGACCTACCGATTGAACCAATGACTTAGTGACCCTTGTATTGACTGGGTTAATTGGTCGGGAAGATGTGGTTAATATTGATTGTTTGATTTTAACTTGAATTAAAATCTTATTTTAATCCGGCCCAAACAGGCCCTAAATTAGCTAGCACATATACCATTGCGAGTTAATTCATTTTAGTTTCACTTTTATATTGATCAACATAAAATGGTTTATTTCGATTCTGCCATGACTGTGGCTTGTCTGGCATGTACCTGAATTATATGCTTTCATTTATCATAGTAATGTGATAAAAAATAATGTTGAAATTGTTGTTTTCTTTGTTCTATAGATTCTTTCATCTTGACTTACCTTTTTGACAAGCATAACTGAGATTTTGCTGTGAATACCTTGGAAACTATGCTTTCAATGATCGTCATTTTATTGGTTTACCCTCCTATTGTTGCACCTCTATTTGTTGACATATATTCTCATTTGTTTTTCATCTGTTCATTTATCTCAGCATCATCATTCTTTATTTGCTCATCTTGTTGATATTTTGTCCTTTAGTAAATCAACATTTAGTTCCATAAAGCATAATTAGTCTAATAATTGCTTTGTAGAATTGCTTTTTTACTTCATGGGCATCACTTGATCACATAGAATCCCTGTTGCACTTGTCATTTTGTTCGATGTGCTCTAGCAGCATTACATCCTCTTCAAGACCACTTTCCTTGTTTAAAATCAGAACTAGATACTTAGATAATCACACTTGGACAACACGATTCTATATAATGACTTCAATATCTTCTAAATTCCTTATATGATGAAAATGACTTGCTGCTTTAGTTTTATTTAATCTATAATCTCTAAATTTCAAAGCGTCTCTTGAAAATTCTAACAGAAGATTTATTCACCTCCTTGTTTTGTCAATTAAAACTATTTCAACTGCGAATGACATATACTAATTCCCCTGTTAAAATTCATTTTTACTCAAATTCATTTCAACCACGTATTTCATGAGATTCACAACTTATTTTGGAACTTTTTAACCACATATTTCATTGAAACTTTTATCAAAATCTACTGAAAATATATTTTTAAACTAAACCAAACATGGGCTAAAACACACCATCTTGTATGTCTCGTATATCCATCCATGACTGAAGCAAAAAAATGACTTTTGGGCAACCGTCACACAATCTCATGGTAATAGAAAATTTATAGTTATTATAGCCTCTAATCTATGACACCCTCGTGATTGCTCCATCTTACATATCCTTGGTATTGTTCTGCGTGGACTAAAACTATTGCCCCACTAAAGTAGTTCAATATTTGTCATTTGAGTTATATTCATGTTTGGAGTCTTTGGCTTTCTGGAATAGGCATGCTCATATTTCTAATACATGTGGATCTGTCTTTAGACTTTCTTCTTTGTTTCCTAGCCCTAAAGAAGCTTTCATCCTCAAGAGCAATATGATCCCAATAGAACATATTAAGAGAATAAAGGGTATACAAATAATGATGACATGGTGTGGCATAGTCAGGTTTGATTTTAATCAAACTTTCGGAAGATGTAGCAATGGATTGAAATGTGTAACCAAAATGAATTCATTAAGCCGACCCCAAATTATTTGGTTTAATGTCCACTACTTTGTTGTATGAAAATAACTAAACATGTCTCTATACCCTAAAATGCCACAGAATGGAATAAGCGTTGCGAGTTGTTTGTGATTTTCAAGTTTGAGGCTAGGTTAACTTATTAAGATTTTCCTTTTGTGGTTAGATTTATTTTTGTTCTATTTGTATTTTTTTTTTACATTTTTTTGCATATTTAGTACTTGGAGAGATTATCGATAGTCAGATTGCTTGCATTGAAATTGAGTGGACGTCCTTCATATCTGATGTCCTTTCGATTTTTGCTAAAACTAGAGTTTTTGGATCTAAAAAATTTCTGTTTTCTTTTTATTTATTTTTTTAAAAAGACACGAAGTAGTTGTTTTGGAATGATCTTTTGGTTCTCATAACGTCCCTTGTGCCAAAAGCCTCATGTTAATCAGGCTGCTCCTGGATTAGTTGCCAATTAAGAAACTGTAAACCTACTGAAAAGGTCAGAAGTCAAGTATAAATATAGATAATGTCAAGCTTTAACCAGTAATGTTTTATCCTAAATCCTGACCATTGGGACCATTAAGTTTCTTCAGGGAATAAAGGCCTTTGGATCACAAGAAATAATCATTGGGGCAGTTAAACTTTCATACATGATGATTGATTTAGTGCAGCACTTCATTAATTCTTAATTTGAACCTTGTTGCTTTAACCTTGAGTGTCATCACAGTTAGACTCCAATTTCAATATAATAATGTAACCAACCCCTGAAATTCTTTTTTCTTTTTATTTATTATTTTTTAATTTCTTGATTTATTGCATATCTTCAAGTGCTAATATATGTAATATTGCAGACCTGCCTTTTTTATGAGAAGCATTAATCCTGCAAAGATGCAAAATATTCCTTGTATTTATGTATCTTCTCTCTTCATAATCAGATAAGAAAGATCGGCTCAAGAAAAGGGCGTATTGGACAAGTCTTCGTAGAATATTTAGACTATGAAGGTCCAGGTAAATCTTTGACTTGAGCTTAATGATTTGGCTACAATAAATTGTTGAATCAGCCGATCTAAAAGTTTAAGATGTTAGAGAGGACTTGAGCTTAATGATTTGGCTACAATAGATTGTTGAATCACCCGATCTAAAAGTTTAGGATGTTAGAGAGGACCAAATGTATAATATCTATGTACTGTTTTCAACATGTCTCCCATGTACCACGCACATAATTTCATTAAAATAGTGGTGGAGAAACTTGAACTTAGGACCTTTACGTGCACCGATACCATATTTTTGAGGTTCATCTTAAAAGGTTAATATTGTTAAAAGAAGGATCCTTATCCATTATATGTTGGTTCCATCTTAGGACCTTTACGTGCACCGATGACACATTTTTGAGGTTCCATCTTAAAAGCTTAATATTGTTAAAAGAAGGATCCTTACCCATTATATGTTGGTTATTTATTTTAGTTATAACCAACATGGGCCTTAATATACCCTGGAAGATGGTGACTTGTTTGAGAATACGATTCAATTGCTCGTTTGAGCATTAGATAGATCACATAATTCATATGAGCTTGTCTGGCTCTAATACCATGTTGAACCATTTGATTTACAAAAATAAGTTAGTGAGGAACACATCATATAAATATTGTCTTCAAAATAACTAGTGCTTCAATATTTAAATTGGTAGCAGATTATGTGGATTTCTACTTTAATAAAATGCTAATGTTTGTTATTGTTAGAGTTTACATTCAAAAGTAAATTAACGTTGTGATTCGAATAATGCATCAGGGTTGAGCTTGCATGTTTTTCTATATGCACATTAGATGTGTAAAGAGATTTGTGGTGAAGTATGATGTTATTAAGTCATTAAATTTTTTAGCATCTTACATTGAGTGGATGTATGATGCAAGTGTTAAGCATAGATGACTATTAAATATCTATTCATTAGAAGATATTTAAAGCTAATCCGCTTAGAAGCCACTTGGATCAATTATACATGCCAGGATCAAAGTTTTTGACATAAGATCTCGTGCTTACGTTATAATAATGTGCATTAACAAAAAACTAATTTGGCAACCTAAAGACATGAACTAATACCCTAGTTGTTTGTTACATTATGCTTATGAAAGAGCTCCAAGGACAAATGTAGAGACCAAGGCAGAGTTTAGCCAACAATTTCCTTTCGGGAATGGTAAATTTTGCCGTCACTAAAGTTAAATGTATTTAAAAAACACTATTTTGAGACGTGCGAGAAAGAAAAAGAAGCACAGAACCAATCTGTAAAATATTAATCATATAAATTGGAGATCTCTGAAACAAGAACCACTACTGGGTTCTGAACAGTCTGGAGATTTTCAGTACCTTTGAAACTATAATTGCTTGTAACATGGCCATGATACTTTTTAGTTCTTTTTCATTGCTTTATTTCTGTAATGTGGTAAAATCCTTTGTAGTAGAGTGATTTTTGAATTAGGAGTAAGATGACTGTATGGCGAAATTGAAGACTGATTCATTTACTTTTTCATTATCTTTATAATTTATCTTGGCAGTTTTTTCATGTGTGAAATTATTATATCTGAAGTCTTTGCATTATCCATCTTTCTATAACTGAACGGTATTGTTTGACTTCGCATAAATATCTTATGTGAGATTTGAGAAGGTGAGTATTTGACTAACTTATCATTTTTGCTGTCAAACTAGAGGTCCAGAATCTTTGTTAGTGGTTCATGTACTTTAATGAATGTAATTTTGGAAAGGAGATGTCTAGAGGGAGACATTTTTTCTTGATGACCAAAAAAGGTGATGGGATCATTTAATCCAGGATGGTAGGAACATAGTTTCATGATTACAAATGTTTAATATTTTCAGTTCTTGAAGGCAGATGTATGTCAAAAGCAGAACCCGATTCTCGCTACGTATCTTTTGATATTATGTCCAGATGTTAAATGATGAATATTGATTATAATTAGGAGTTCCATGAAGAGGCAAAGTGCATTACCTTTTATTTCATAAGTTACAATCTTGATTGTAGCATTATTGCGTTTGAAAAGAAGTTTTTGTTTTCATGTCTACAGAAAAAGAATGGGTGAAGCTATATAAGGTACCTGTTCGTTACAGTGGAAAGCCGAAAAAGGAACAAAGTATATTGATGTTAAGGCCGCCCTATCCTCCTGTCTACCATGAAAACCAAATGCCTCATGTCAATGATATTTCAGAAGTGACGGTAATTATGGATGATGCATGGAAGGTGGGGAATTTGGTTGATGGGTTGGATACTGGTTGCTACTGGTCCGGAAGAATAATAGAGTTATTAGATGATGGCAAGGCCAAGGTAATATTTTAAGTGGTTTTGTCTTCTGGATTGACTGTTGAATTGATAGCTTCAATCTCTCACAAGCAGCTAAAATTCAGTTTCAGCCGGAGTGTAAACTTGAAGAAAGACTAATCTTGGCATGAGAAAGCTTTTCTTGTCTCTTGAATTGGTTACTATAAATACCAAGTTGAAATTGTGAATTGTAGAGAATACTCTTTAATTCTCAATGAATAATTACACCCTAATTACATCCTTTTATAGTATACAAAATAGATTAAATAAGGAAAAACAATATTCCTAAATCAATGCATCTTTCCTAATTAGAAAAATTATAGTTTTCCTAAATTGACAATGCTAATAGGAAAGATGGAATATTGCCACAAATCCGAGATTTTATCACCCCGTTGAAGTTGGATAGTAGATATTGATCATATATAACTTGTAAATGAAATCATCGAATTTTGATTGGGGTAGACCGTTGGAGAAAATGTCTGCAATTTGCTCCTGTGTGGGAACATATGTCATGCAAATAATCCATTCTTCCACCTTTTCTTTGATGAAATGTGTGTTCACCTCTACATGTTTAGTTCGATCATATTGGACTGGGTAGAGATATGTTAATAGTAGCTTTATTATCACAATACAGTTTAATTAGAAACTTTATTGTAACATGTAGATCTTTCAGGAATTTCTTCAAACACAATCCTTCACATATTATTTGTGCTACGGCACAGAAATATGCTTCAACACTATTTCTGGCAACTACGTTTTGCTTCTTCTTTGTGTTACTAGATTTCCCCATACAATAGTGTATTATCCTGTAGTTGATCTTCTATCTTCTGTGGAGCTTGCCCAATCTACATCTGTAAAGACTTCTACATTTTTCCTTTCATTCTTTTTGAAGAATAATCCTTTTCCTGATGAACATTTGAGATATTTAAGTATCTTATAGATAGCTTTTAGTTGAACTTTCTTTGGAGAGTGCATATGTTGGCTTATCATGCTAATTGCAAATGCAATGTCAAGTCTAGTGTGACAAGTATATTAATTTACCTATTTCGTTGATATTTGTCTGTCTATTGCACTACCAATATTCTCAGCAGTTGGTGTATCACTTGGTTTGCATCCAAGCATTCTTGTTTCAGTAAGGAGGTTAAGAACATACTTTCTCTATGAAACTCCTATGCCCCCTTTTGACATGGCTACTTCCATTCCAAAGAGTATCGCATTTGTCCCCGAACTATTACTTTGAATTCAGTGGCTAGATTATTCTTAAGCATATCCATTTCCACTATGTTATCTCATATTAAGATTATATCAACATATACAATTAAGATTGTCTTAGTCCTATCATCAAACTGTTGGATGAACCTTGTGATCTGACTGCCTTTGTTGATATCCTATTCTCTTCACTACTTTTGCAAATCTGGTAAACCATGTTGTAGGTGATTGCTTTAGTCCATATAAGGACTTCTTGAACTTGCATACCCGATTTCTTTCGTTTACCTTGCAAAAACCTAGTGGTATTGTTATGTAAACTTTTTCCAATTCTCCATTTAGAAATCCGTCCTTAATGTCAAGTCGTTGGAGATGCCAATCCAAGTTTGCTGCTAATGATGAGTACTCGGACAGTATTTAATTTGGCCACGTGCAAATATTTTTGTGTAGTCAATGCCACAGGTCTAAGTATACCCCTTTACGACTAGCCAAGTTTTATACCGTTCTACTGTCCCATCCACTTTATATTTTAAGTTGACCCATTTGCATCCAATTGGTCTTTTTCCTCTTACCAAATCTATTACTTCCCAAGTTTTATTTTTTTTTTCCAACGCTTGCATTTCTTTCCATTTTGGAATTTTTAAAACTTCCTAAATATCCCTTGGAATTTTGGTATTGTCGAGGTGAGGGGTGAAATTACGAAATCTTGTAGATAGAGCATTATATGACATGAACTTTGAGATACGGTGGAGAGTATATGACCGAGTTTGTTTTCTAGTGCGATTGGTGGGTTAATGTCTAATGATTCTTGTACATTTGCGGTGTCATGAGACTCTGGAGCTATCATTAGTTTCGACTTTCTTGATGCTCTAGGTGTGAGGTTCTCCTTGTACCTTGGTTTTGGTTCCCTTGAGTAAACAAGTATATCTTTGCCACTTTGTTTTTGATGCAGGACAATTGAGAATTTAGGGTTAATTATAATTAAGAAGCTAAAGAAAAGCAGGGGAAGGGGGAGGGGGGAAGAAGAAAGCGGAGAAGAAGGGGAGGAAGAGGGGGAGAAAATGGCTGCAAGCCAATCTTTAATTCATAAATTGTCGAAGCTGTAATGTAAAACTTGTGGATTTGGTCAAACCCACTACTACAAGCCCAATAAAAATAACAAATAGAAAATATAAATAAATAAGGCCCAATAATGATAAAATAGATCTGATGGGTCCAATGATGTCCGCATCAGTTTTTCTGCAACTCGCCGTAGATTCAAGATTCCTCTACAAAATGGCATAGAGGGACTAGGTGGTATGATAGGCATAGATTCCAGAGGGAGAAGATCTAAGTTTAGTTACCGATCTTCACTTAAATTCTCTCCCCGAAAAGATGTTTTGTGGATGTATGGGTTATTTTTAAAAAATGTGACATCAAGACTGACAATGATCCTTTTTTGTGGAAGGATCATAACATTTGTATCCGAGGACATATTTAATGGCTCGAGTCTTGAGTTTATTTTTGTAACTGCTGTTAACATGAATAAATGTGCTACACCAAATCACTTTGAGGGGTAAGTTCGAGTTGAGTCGAGAGGTCGGAAAGAATGTTTGGAATCTTTAGAGGGATGATTCGAAGTTTAAGGTACGACTAGTCATTCGATTGATTAGATAAGTGGTTGTTAAGATAGCATTACCCCATAATCCTTTTTGCACATTTGTAGTAAACATTAAAGCTCTAGCAACTTCTAGGAGGTATCTATTTTTCCGTTCGACAATTTCATTTTATTGAGACGTTTCAACACGAGCTTTGGAAATTATCTTATCAGTTCAAAGGAAATCCCCCAAATCTGTGTTGAAGTATTCAGTGTCATTATATGTGCAGAGAATTTGAATGTGTTTGAAATTGAGTTTGTATCATGGAGTGGAAATTGATAAACGTGGATCGAACATCAGATTTTCCTTTTAAGAGATATACCTAACAAATTTGAGTGTGGTCGTCAATAAATGTAATGAACGTATGAGTTCGATTAGGAATGCGTGAGGGACCCCAAATAACTCTGTGGATAATAGTGAATGGTTTCGAGGGTTTATATGTGGATTTTGGGAATTAGTTTAGTTTATGTTTAGCAAGTTTACAAAATTCACATTGAAAATTGATTAGCCTTTTATTCCGAAAAATAGTAGGGAACACATCTCAAATAATGAAAATTGGGATGCCCCATTCTAAAATGCCATAACAAGATTTTGCTATCACTAGGAACAATTACTAATAACAAAAGGCAATTCGATGTTGCAAACTCATATCGACCTCGTCAAAGTAGTAGAGCCCCTAACACTCCTTAGCACTGCCAATTGTCTTTTCCTATGATAGGTCTTGGAAAACACAATGTGAAGGAATTTAGTAGTACAATTCAAGTTTTTTTTTTCAATTGGCTTATGTATAATAAATTATAGGATAATTAGGAACATGAAGGACATTTTAAAGTTATGGAGTCAGAGATTTGAATACTCCTTTTTCCCGCAACAAGTGAGAGACCCGACAGCAATCTTAACTTTGAGGTTACCCGCACAAGTTGTATATGTGATCAGACGCTTTTGAGTCAATTATCTAAGGGGTTTTAAGTTTGAAGGTAGCTTTTAAGGCTCGTAGAAAGTTACCTCTATGTGCCAGCTAGCTTGAAGGACCAATTTGTTAAGATTGATCGAATGTTTGAAGGCTCGAGAAAATTTTGTAGAGTTGCTCTATCTGTTCAGGATTGAAAGTATCGCTTGAGGTGGAATTTGTGGTTTACTAGTCAATCGAAGCTTGGTAGCCTCGATTTCTATAATTTTGTGTCGGTTTCCAATCGGTCGGTTTTCCATGCAAATCCCAACACGCATCTTCTTTGTGCACTGGTTTATGGCAATGGTCGCACAAAGATCGTCCCTTTAGTTGTTTTGTGCCCGCTCCATTTGTCGCGCCTTTTGAATATGAACCCATAATACTAGTGTTAAAATTGCTAGGCCCACCATTGGAAATACTAGGCCCATTATTGAAAAAAGTTACCGGTCCAACCCCTAAATTGGACTCCAAATTACCCGGTGCATTTCCATACTTATCACTTGGTTTCGGCCCATCGATTTTTCCACAGTTCATCGTCATCTACCTTCAATTTTCCTCCCCGGTGGATCTCTAAAAAAATTTTCCTCATCGACGGTAATGCTCGCCTCAGGATCCTCCCTCTGACATCATCTAATTCACAATGGAGTCTGACCAAAAGATCAAACACCATTTCACTACTTTCTTATGGCAGCGTGCAGAATCATCCGGACGATCCCACCCTTCCTCTATACTTAGGTCAAGCTCTTGCCGCAGTGCCCACCATCTCCATGTAATATTCAGTTACATCCCCTATCACCTTGTTTTGTTTCTCACAATTTGGTTTTGATTTCGAAGATATGGGAAGAGTTTTCTGAATCCGAATACGTCTCTCTAACTGCGTCCCATACATCCTTTGCGGTTGGTAGGAATAGATACGTCTTTTCAATGGAGGGGCTTCATGGAATTCACGAGCCACACGGTCACTAGAGAGTTTTCTAATTTCACTTCTCTACAGTGAGTTTAAAGGATGAATTGTCAATTTTCCCCAAACCCATCGTGGGAATGGCTTTAGTTTCACCATTGTGAGATTCAGAAGTCATTGACTCCTTACTGACGTCGACAGTGTTAGACATCAGGCTTTTACACGGCTTGCTCTGATACCAAGTGAATTGTAGATAATACTCTTTTATTTCTCAATGAATAATTACACGCTAATTACATCCTTTTATATAGTATACAAAAGAGGTTAAATAAGGAAAAACAATATTCCTAAATCAATGCACTAGTCTCCTAAAATCTTTCCTAATTACAAAAATTATGGTTTTCCTAAATTGACATTGCTAATTAGGGGAGATGAAATCATGGAATATTGCCACAAATCCTGGATTTCAACAGAAATATATATCATCTTAGCTCATATGATCCCATTATGAGTTCTTTTGGCACAATAACTACTTCCACAATCTTATCCAAAAGACCAGACATGAAACTCCAATATTTTCTTGTGCTTATCCATTTACTTTTGGCCAATCTTTTGTTGTCATTTTTGCATTTTCTTGGTTTTGGTTAACTAGAGTATCCTTGAGACACAACAGTTTATTTAATGAGAAAGCCATAGATGTGTTTCCATCTGCAAAGAAAATGATTTCATAATTTGACTCTCTTTCTCACCAAAAATTATTTGGGTCAATTCTTCTTCTATGGCAATTTCTTTTTCAGTTTGGAAGTACTTTCCTTTTCTTGTGCGAGATCATCATCCTCATGATGTTCTCAAAGTACACTTGGATATTCTTATACCAAATAGTATTGTGATTGTTGAGAGAGATTTGATGATAGTATTTAACTAGTAGGGGTGGACTCATTGGAAGATGACAAATATTAATTTTCCTGTCATGCATAGTATATGATTTAGCATAGTGCTAGATTTAATTGTTTGTTCAATTTCATTTTTGTATATAGAATTCATTACCTCTTTTATTGGTAGTTGTTGAACTACTTGATTTAGAAGCTTAAGTTGATAGAGAAGGTTACATGTGTACCATCTAAATCTTGTCTTCAACACGCCCCTCATGTGTTGGCAAGGTTAAAGCTTGACACGTGCACAAAATAATTTAGTGGGTTAAAGGCCATGTGCTTATCATTTAAATACTGTCATTAGGTTTGAAAGGACACTGGTGCGTCACATTTCACTTGGTACAAATCTTCAAATTGAAAACTTGTATTTACACTACTAATTCACTCAAAAGTTCCTCATAAATGTGTGCAGTGAATGACACTGTTCTGTGACTCTATCTCAGGCTCTTGTAAACTAGTCCTTTCCCCCGTTTTGAAGCAACACTGATGATAACAGTTATTCTCATTTGTGGTTTTGTTTCTTCAGATTAAGTCGCCACCACCACCTATGGGTGAAGGCTTAACTTATGAATTTTCTCTTGAGGATCTACGCCCTTCTTTGGACTGGTCTCCAGAATATGGTTGGACTGTGCTTACTCAGGTTGCTAACTTCACTCTTCTAAATGCATATTTGTGCATATTGTGTCTGATCTTTTTCGCATAATGAAAACTTGTTCAATCTCGATACTTCTATTCATAAATCTTGTATATAAATTTTTTTGTATGTCTGCTGAGGAAACTGCCACCACCAGAAAACCAATAATTTTAATTGAAGCAAATGATGCATAAGATACTCTGAGCCATCTATATCACGTAGTAGCTCCATATTGTATTCTTGCTTCTGAATCTCTCTTCTCAGTAAAAGAAAATAAATCAATTTAAGGTAATAAGATAGAAGTAGCTGTAAATCTGTGTTAAAATGGAAGCATGTTGGTTTCTTTTTATTTATTTTTAATTTTTCAAACTCTAGGATATTAACAATTTCTTTTGGCTTATATATTTTGTGCGGCTGACCGTAGATATAAAAAATGTAGTTTTCAGAAAAGCTGGTGTTTCTTTAATTTAGATTGTTTGATATACCACCAATATTACCATGCTAAGGAATCATAATTTTAAGTCTTGCATTATCATATCTCATTCCATTTGACATCTAAATGACTACTGATGTATTTCTAGCCTTATCTTCATTTCATTTGTTTCCTCTGCATTCTTCAGTTGAAGTACAACCAGCAAACAAAAATGGCAACTCTTTTTATTAAGCCCCTGTTTGACAACCTTTATTTGAAAACTCTTTTTTTTTACATGCTCATTTTCAACCACACATTCACACAATAAAATATTCTCCACGTCAGCCAAAAACTTTAATCTACTTTTTAAACACAAATTTTCCTAAAAATCACTATTCAAAACATTGTTTTTCCCAAATAATGGTTGTCAAACAGGGGCTAAGTGAAAATGGTGTTATAAGAAAACCTGTACTTATTTCATTCTGCATGCCATGTTCTGAAGTTTCTCTTTCCTTCCAGTTTCCTCTTGTGATGTGACAAGAAAATTTATTAGAAAACTCCTTGACATCTATTTGACTTTCTCTTATATGAAGTTTTGGCTTAAAACTTATTTTCACCCATAAACTTACTGGAGAACGTTAAATTGGTGCTTGAAGGTCTGAAAACAAACAGGAGAACTTGAAATGCCATTTGAAGTAACAACTAAGAATAGCAAGAATAAAGTCATGATCCTGTTAATTTAGTTCTGGCAATGTACACGAACTGATGACCTCTGACTTAGTTGATTTTTTTTTTATTTTTTTTTTCAATTTATTTCTTAAATCCACGAGTTCTGCATGCTTTCGTTCTTCCAAATTTCTTTAGACAAATTCATTATTGGTTTTACCTGAACAAACTTCATATTTCTTTCGTGTCAATGCAATATACGCTCCCTTGCAGATTAAAGTGGTATATTTTTCCATGTTATGCTCCATTTCAGGGTGGTGAAACTGATCAGCCTTGTGCTCGGCTTATTAAACCTGGAGATCAGGGTAAGATCAATGTCAAATTTATCTAGAGCCAGTTATTCAAGGGAGGAAAAAAAGGTTATTTGAGGAAAATAAGCAGCCAGTCCACAATGTGCCAAGTGAAGGCTTACAAGTTGTATACCTAGATTTTGTCAGACGTTAGGTTTGCCACCTTCCCGTGGGTGTACAATTAACGTGCTGTAGCTTTAGTTGGCAAAATATTTTGGTTGAATCTTTGCCTAAAATATTACTTCAGAGTAGGAAAGCCATTCTGAAAATACTGCCCGGTGTAATGATGACTCTTTTTTACTTGAAAGCAAGAATAAAGTAAGTAATCACTCATTGGGATTGGGAGTTAAAAATTTACTTAGCCTCTACTTTTTTTAAGCTTAGCCTAACGTGTTGCTTGCGCTTGGAAGGCTTAGAGACTTCAGCTAATAGGAAATATACTTTTAAGACGCCTGTTGGACATTTGAAATTCTCTATTAGCAGTATATCCCAGAAGGAAAATTTGACCACTATCCTGGCACATGGAAAGATATCACATAATAGTTATACCACTGATCAATGTTATGGCCGCCCCATTGCTTGTTGAGCACTTTGCTAAATATATACAACTTCTTGGTGTCAAACTTATCATTTATTTGTCATTAAGATGGAAAATTTTTGCTGTTCTTTCAGTATTCCTTTTTTTTTTTTTTTTTTTTT
>CAIGRO010028897.1:0-11780 GCA_903798355.1 Fraxinus baroniana
GGGCAGGCTCATCGAGGCCCACAAGCGGCTCGCCTTGTGGGCGAGCCTGCTCGCTCAGCTAGTGTGTCTATTTGATCCGTTTGACATCCTTACATATAGGTTGATTTCAGGGACTTAGGCTTCGTTTGAGCCATATTTTTTCCTCACTAAAATAAAAAATATGATCGTTATCCATCACATCAGCATTTAAATTCAATTTTTCTATCTCTTGTGTGGGCTCCAATAACGACTATATTTTTCATTCTCATTTTCAAAAAAGTTGGTTCAAACAAACCCTTAATAATTGAATTTAAAAATATATATCAATGGTCACTGAACTATGTTGATATTACTGCTTAATAACTGAACTTAAAAATATATCTCAACGGTCACAAAACCATGCCAGTACTATTACTTAATAATTAAACTTAAAAATGTATCTTAATGGTCACTGAACTATGCATCATAGGTACATCTATCACTCAAGTTGACGTTGTTTGTTGAATCTAATGGATTTTCTCACTTGAGTAATAAACGGGTAACAGAGTGCATAATTCAGTGACTATTGGGATACATTTTTTAGTTCAATTATACGTAATAACACTTGACGAAATTCAGTGATTATTGAGATACATTTATAAAATTAATTATTAAGCAGTAACACTTAGCAAAATCCAGTAATCATTCAAGAAATTAACCCTTTGATGAGAAAGTAGATCGTGTCTGATCGATTCTAAACCCTGAACCCGCCATAAATGTTGTCGTGTTCAAAAATATTTCCAAGAGACTTTCTATTTTTTAAGAGTATATTTTACAATTTACAGTGTATTTATAAATTTAGAGTGTAAAAAATTTTAAATACTCAAACATATTCTTTATATTTCACAATTAATTTTACTAATCCCAAAACATATTTATTATTTTTCCCTATTTTTATTTTCACTAACTTTCTTCCAAATTATTATGTTATTTTTCTCCTTTGAAAATTGAAATACTTTGAATGCATTAATTATAGAGAGTTTGGAGAGTTGAATTCACTCTCTAAAATTAAAATATTAGTTTAGAATCTTTTAGAGCATAATTTTAGTAGTCGTTCATTTAAAATAATGAGCATGAGTATTTTTGAGATGCTACGAGGCTTGGATTGGAATTAAGCCTCGTTTGAGCCCAATTGTATTTAAAAAAATACTCATTTTACATCATTATTTACATAATTTTTTTATTTAAATTGATGACGTGTTAAAAAAGAAAGTGATGAAGTTTTTTTTTTTTTTTTGTCTTTTATTTGGATGATGAGATTTTGACCTAATTAAATTTCACTACATCATCTGTTGGTAGGGATGGACAAAAAAATTGAAAAATCGATCAAAACGCCCATACCAAACCAAATAGTGTCGATTTGAACCAAATAATTTGTTTGGTTCGGTTAATTTTAACCCTTAAAAAGTCAAGTTGGGTTGGTTGCGGATTAACTGATCAAACTCACTAATACATTTATTTATTTATTTTTTATTTCAAAATTCATATTTTTAAAGTCAAACTCCAAATTTACATTGTAACATTACTTTTCATTTTGATATAATTGCTTATTGGTAACTATCAGTTATATGGGATTATTTTAGAAAAATCAATCATTTACCATTTACATTATATATATTATAAATGCGTACTACGCAAGAAAAAAAATATATTTATAGGCAAACAAGTTTTTTAATCCAAAATAGGTGGGCAAAGTATTTTAAGTCAAACAAATGGGTTAAAGTTTCGAGTTGAGTTCAAAATCAACACAATCTAAACCATGCACATGACTATCTGTTGATAAATAAATCTGTTAATTGATATATATATTTGTGTAATTTTTTGTGTAAATAAAAGTAATTTTTTAAAAATATCTATGAATATTTGGATCGATGGCGTGGCGTTGTGGTATGCAGTGGGTTTGGATCGATGGCGTGGTGATGTACATTGTTTTTGTGTTGTCTCGCGGTGGCATTGTGGCTGTGGCGGTGGCGTCACTGACTTCTTCTATTGTGGTGGTTTTGGGCGGTGGCGTTGTAGCTTCTTCTGCTGTTGTGGTTGTGACGTCGTTGACGGTGCAACGGTGGTGTGGCACAGGTGGTTTGTGCAGGCGGCGATGGCGGTAGTTGTTAGTGGCTTAACCGAAATACCCAAAACACGTTTTGAAAATTTTGACTTGATTTTAACAAAAAACACTTAAAACAACATTTTTGACGTTTTTGATTTTCTTTGTAAATTTTAAACTCGTTTTTGAAAATAGGTAAGTAAATGTATTTTCACTGTTTTGGAAAATCGAAAACAGAAAGTGGAATGAAAACGACAAAGAGAACAACCCCTAAATTTTTGGAGAATGTGTAGGAAAAAAGTAGGAAAAAATTAGATTTAAATATAAAATATTTTATTGTAAGAATGTATGGTTGAAAATGAGTTTGAGAAAAAAAAAACGTTTTGAAATAATGGTGACAAATAGGGGCTAAATATGAAAAATAAATAAATAAATAAATAATGCAACTTTTCCTAAATTGCAATTTAATTCCTCAACTTTTTAAACCATGTAATAAAGTCCCAAACTCCTTTATGATCCTCAAACAACTCATATTGTCACTAATAAAACGAAGTTCATCATTTCTTTGATTAAATCTTACTTTCCAAAACACTCACTTTAGTCCCTTAAAATTGAAAAAATCCCAACTTGGTCCTCATGTTTTTAAACTTTGCATCTAAGACACAGAGATTTGGGTAGTACGCACTCTTAAATTGCCTTTATGATATGAATTCTGATGTAAACAAATACAAGGATTTCAAAGGCACCAATTTTATAATTTTTCCATCACGAGAAGGTTGTCAAATGATTATTTTTCAATTAATTGGACACATTAAATCACAAACGGACAATACACAAAATGGTTGCATGAAATGAATTTAATAAATCTAATTTGTGACGGTCACCTATTTTGACTTATTTTTGTTTGAGATACATTTCTCGACCATCGAGGTAGTTCTACGTATGATTTCAAAGAATTCACGACTAGCTATGTGATGAATATTTCAAAATGAAAAGCCGTTAGACAATGGACTCAAAATATCTAGCCAAATATGGGTAGTTAAAACGAGTTTAATAATTTTATTTTGTTCTCACTAACTCTGATGTCAACGTAAATAAAATTCTATTTGACGTGATTGAGACTTGTCTAATTGGAATAATTAAATATAAAGTTACGACCAATTTTCGGATTTTTATAAGTTGTGTCTACATGCATATATATATATTGTTTGATCTTTTTAGAAATTGCAAGTTCTCACTTAAAGTATTGTTTTAAGGTAGCTATATTGCATGTTTTTTTTGTACTTTTTGTTTTCGTCTTTAATTTAATAATTGTATTAAATAAGCAAACTTAACGAGTAAAAGTAAGGGTCTGTTTAGAAGAAGTCGCATTTGATCAACTTTCTCTAAAAATTCTGCTAATGAATAAAAGCATTTATTCTGAAATTAGTCAAATGGATCTAAAAGTTTCTTTCGAATCTCAAAAGTTCATTTGACTTTTTAAAAGTTATGTCAAACGGACCCTATGACCCGTTGTGCCTCATGTTCATCTTTTTGTTTCCTTTCTACCGTCAGATTCCCCCTTAAAAAACTATGCAATGCCCCGTTAACTAATTAATCCTGAACCAAACCCGAATATGAACCAACAATTTGGATTTTTGTTTGAATTACATTTTGAAAACAAATGATTTTTTCTTCATAAATCTCGTTTGATCCATAACCGAGACATGCTAAAGCCTATAAATTAGTCTCATTTGACTCAAAATAATGGTAGGGTTCGAATTATGAATATATCAAATTCAATTACCACGTATAATAAAAAGAAATTTAAAAATCACTTAAGTTTGTAAAGAAGACAAAAAAAAAAAAAAAAAGAAGCTCGAATTGTACACAATGAATTTTTTGATTCATCAATTTATACCACAACTCTAACTCGAACTTTTTGACTCATAGAAAAATCAAATTGCAAATATTAACATGTACTAATATCTGAAATACAACAATTTGATGTGAAACGAGATACAGGAAAGTAGGAGTGAGTCTTGATTTCTTAGGGTTATAGTCTAGAGTTTTATGCAAATTACCTCCCAAATTAAAGTTTATAGAGTTTTTATGTTTTTACACAGCATATATCTTGTAAAAAAAAAAAATTATATAAAAAATCGGTTCCATTTAGGTGCTCATGATCATTCTGGTTCAAGAACCAAGAACCTGCCCAAATCCTATTGGTTCTCAATTTCGATTCCTATTTTTTATTATTTTTATTATTTTGTTTTTGAATCGGATTAGAACCTCCAAATTATATAAAAAATCGGTTCCATTTAGGTGCTCATGATTCTAGTTCAAGAACCAAGAACCTGCCCGAATCCTATTGGTACTCAATTTCGATTCCTATTTTTTATTATTTTTATTATTTTGTTTTTGAATCGGATTAGAACCTCCAAATCCAATTTGGGACGTTCGATTCCGATTAAAATGTCTAGGCCTAATACAAACTGCATTTCTCTCTTTTGTTGATGGACCCATAGAGTAAAGAGAGAGGTGGACCATAACTTACGCTATCTCAATAATCTTTTTATGCTTCTTTTTTTCCCACAATATTTTCAACATAATTGTTGGAGAAAATAGGTGATTTGTGTGTAGATATTTATCAATTAACATGATCAATTAAATGACATAAACATAACATTAAAAAAATATAATTAAATTATGACATAAACATAAAATATAAGTAGAGAATTAGAAAAGAAGTTTTAGAAGTCACGTCAAGAACGTTGTCCTAAAATCGTGTTGCCTTCTCTTTGTACGGGTTCTTTGGCACTACACGGCTCCAAAATGAAATCCATATGGCTCATAGCCGATTCTTCTTCCATGGGCACAATCATATGGAGATAAAGTATGAGCCTTTATCGAATTGCCAAATGTATAGAAATGTAGAATGAAAATATATATTGAAAACAATCCTCTAACTTGTGTTTTTAAGTTATGTTTTGCAACGTAATATCCCTCTTATAGAATGAGATTTATCCCCCACATTCATGTATATTAAATTAACATAAAATATAAGTTTAACTCTAATTAGTTTTAATTTTGTATTAAAATTGAAATTAAAATAAAAACTGCAATATTAAAATTTACTGTAATTTTGAAGCACAATTTAGGCATTTACCTAGCGAAGGGCTAAGAAACTCTTGCCCTTTATTGTTAATTTAGTTTTTACCACTCCATATAAGGGCATGACTTCATCAATGGTAGATTCTCTTAATTGAGTTGTAGTTGTAAAAATCTAAAATCTGTTAAGAGTACACAAATATTAATTAGAATTTGGGCTATACTTTAAATATAAAGCCCCAGTTTGATATACAAAAATTTTCATTTTCATTTTTCTATTCATCTTTAACTGTACGTTCTCCAATAAAATAATATTTTCTATCACATCAATAATTTTTCCTTCTTTTTCAACCACACATTCTTTATCAATATACTATTCCAAAATACATTCTTCCAAAATAATGTGGCTCAAACACACCCAAAGTCTACATTTGAAGATACAACCACAAGTTTTAATATAGTATCATTTCAGTAAGCTCTAAACAAGTAATTTTGTAAGTCTAAGCTCCACCCATTCTCTTTCTTGATTTTTTACTAGTTACATTTCCCCAAAGTTTCTCCTAAAACTCGAAAGCTGTAGCATCATGCCGAGTAGAGAAATTAAGTCTTGTTTTTTCTCCATGCTCAGACTTAAAATCGATGAGACCACGAAGCAAAACAATGACATCTCCATCCGTGAAGATCTGGCCGTGGAAAGTAGGAGATTTCTTCTTTATGGATTGAAGGGGCATAATGATGTAATTGTTTTGTTCCAAACTTTCAAAATCCAAATCCTTATTGTAACCCTCCGCACAAATTTCTAGCTTGGTCTGAGTGTTCTTTGCACCTTCTACCTCTTTTTGTTGGAGAAGTTCTGTTTTTGGTAGCACAACTTTTAGGCTTCTAACTTGATCTTTTTCAACAGATTCTTCTTCTTCTTCTGCTACTGTTGCTGCTATTTTTTGTGCCACATTTTCTTCAACTGGGAATATTAATTTTTTAGGAAGATTTTTTGATTTTGTTTTTCTCTTTCGGTGGGATTTGGGTGCATTTGGTGCCTCTTCCCTTTCTTTATCAGAAACTTCAACTTCGTCTTGTGTGACTTCTTCTTCAACGTGTGTATCTTCTTCACCAGATGAAGTTTGGAACACTATTTTTCTGGACGCCATATCCACCAGAATACCTCTGCAAAGAAAGAACATAAAATATTTAAATTTTCGGAATAAAACAATTATATTTGTGCATTTTGCAAATCCACAACACATGCATGCATGCACAGACTACTATTTAAAAGTATTGTTTCATATAAACTCGAAGAATTTCTCACCAGCCAGCCAATGAAACTCAAGTGTTCATTGAAATGCAAAGAAAGATTATATTTATATACGAAAAGAACACGGAAAATGAAAAAAAAAAATAGCTATAGTTTGGTTTCAAAAATTGGTGTCCGTCCCAGTTCCCAATCCAATCCTACTACTCTGATAATTTTGAAAATGTATTGCGTTCAATTTTAATTTTTAATTTGGAAAATCAACCGTTTCTCAAATAAAATCTCATCCACAAAAAAGATTATTTTTTCTAGAAAATTAATAAATGTAGCCACCCAATTTCTTTATTGCAATTTTTAGTTTTCCATGCACATATATTTTCAATTTTTCATTACCTAGATAGCAAAACCTTCATTGATTAGAGTCAGGCATTGGGGCTTGAGCTCCTTGGCACGTTGGTCAAGCCCTTAATTATTTGGATATGGATGACCTTTTTCTTTTTTTCAAGTAATATTTTTATGCAATATTAGCCACTCTCGATCATGAACGTAGTATGATATGAATACATGTGCCTGTAGAAAGAACGAAAATTGAAATACATACGTACAAAACTTTGTAATTTATTCAGTTAGATTTCAATGAACAAATGTTGTCACCATCTCACAATATATATTCTATTGACTAATATGATTTCTATAATTATAATAATTTAATTTAACTCAAAATGTAGCATTTGAATTTTTGTAATATGTGGCTCGTATAGAGTGAAACACGTGTTTAATGGAATAAATAGATTGATATTGAGAGGCTTTCATTCACCGTCTGCTTGCCAGAGATGCTTAATAGATTGGGATGCGGGAGTGGAGCCCTTGCGATACGATTTATGGGTATTTTTGAATTTTTCACTTTAATCTTATATCCATTGATACAACAAGAGGTACCAAATGGATGAAGAATCTACATTATTAGCTTTGATAGACAACATCTGTGAGTCAGCTTGTTGAACAGGTAAGGTAAGCCATGAATCAAAAATGCTAATCCATTGTCTAAGGAAATTCCAGTGCATTTTTGTGACTTTTGAAACAGAATAATGGTCTCATTGAAGACTACATGTCAAGAGATGAATATTTTTCAGAATATGGGTGAAAGCATTTGCATCCTTTATGCTTGTCACTATATCCCACAAAAACACAAGTTAGTGTTTTAGGATTAAATTTGTTTGTGCCTGTGTTCCAAGTGTATGGAAAACATTTAGGGTACGTTTGATAGCATGAAATTCCATGGAAAATATCACATTCGAGAAAAACGAATTTCACTTTAGCCGTTTAATTGCAATGTGGAAATGAAAATCGAATTCCAAAGTACAACCATTTTAAATTATATCTTCTTTGTTTTCATGGAAGACGAATTCCTATGAGTTTGGTGAGTTTTTATTTTTCAACTATCATGGAATTGAAATTTTTTTCCACATTTATCCATCAAACGAACCCTTCCATGGAAAATGTCACATACAAAGAAAATGAATTCCACTTTTGACTGTTTGATATTGCAACGTTGAAATGAAAACCGAATTTCAAGGTACAACTACTTTAAGTTGCATTTTCTTTGTTTTCATGAAAACGAATTTCTATAGGTTTGGTGTGTTTTTATTTTCCAACTAATATGGAATTAAAATTCCTTTCCACATTTGCCTATCAAACGGACCTTTAGAAACAAATACTAGCAAGAAAGATTAAGAAAGGCAAACACCATACAACTTAAAGTAAGGTATATCAAAATTAATAGCAGAAGATGAATGTCAATCTAGTAAATAAACATGTAAGGATCTATTTGATTTGTTTAAATTCTATGGAATCCGAGGATTCAATTTCTACTTTAACTGTTTGATACGAAAGTGAAAATGGAGTTCAAATTTCAAGGTACAATCATTTTAAGCTTATTTTTTTGCCAATTATAGAAAATGCATTCTTATAGGGTACTTGAGTTTTTATTTTCCAACTTATATGGAATTGGAAAACTTTTCCACATTTGCCAATCAGACGGACCCTAATTGTAAAAGCTGCCAACTATAAGTATAAAGGTGTACCACAATGAAATAGCATGGTCGTACCTAGTTCACGGGTTATTCTATGGCGACGCTCAACCATACCTATTTGTTTTGGACTATGAGGACAAGAAATTTGACGAACTATTCCCTGCGCATGGAAATGAGATGAATCTTGAATTAACAAATTCATGACCACCTCCTTATATCAAACTGTTATGCTACATAATGTTCAAACGCCAAATAATTAAGCATTGAAAATATCAACTTTAGTTTTGAGGGGTATTATAACGTGAAAAATCATGTTCTAGAAAAGCATAATAGCTAAATTTTCCAAGAGATAAAACATGCACTAGACCCCACAAATCACAATAGACTTTATTAAAAATAATTGAGCTAAAGTTTTTGGAACGATAAAAAGGCATTTTGCTCAATTTGTCGGTCACGTTTGATTGCACTTCAATTTCATGGAAAATGAAAATTAAATTTCATTTTTCNAAATTTCATTTTTCACCTTTTCGCATGTCTGATTACCCAAATTTTACATGGAATTGGTTTTTCATCTTTCACCAACATGCTCACATTTTCTTGATTTTTTAGGAAATTTTTTTCCTACCACTTAGGTGGGAAAAACTTTTCTAGGCAGTTATATCCCCAATTGTAACAAATTATATATCTTTAATGGACAATTTTCATAAGAAATAAAGTCAAGGGAACATCAAAAGATTCAAAATTTCAATATTTTTCAGATGAAAAATTATACCAATAAAATATAATTAATTGACAATTCTCAATAAAACAAGTTTTAGACAATTCAATTCCCTGAAATTTATTTTCTATTCACTCATATTCCATTATTGCAATAAAACGGACCCCCAATTGACAACTGTCACAATAATTTGGTAACTCCTTGAACTAGAATCAAGCTCTGATTCCTAAGTAATTGAAGTGAGGATGTCATACTTCTGTAGTGCTTATTCTAAATCGATTTGAGTAATGCAATTCACTGAGGAATGGAAAGGACATACAAATCAGTGAATCTAAGGGATAGCTATCAGTGAGCTGACTTACATAGAGTAAATTCTTTGCTAAATGGGGAACATGAAGAACATTATGAAGAGGGAGGACAACATAGTTGATTTTAATACATGAATCACCGACGGCTTTAATGTGAAGGGAAGTGCTATCTCCAAATAGAACGAAATTTCATCCTGTTGGAGTTGGACAGATTTCTTAGGTAAGTAACAGCAGATCTTAGCAGTATGACCCATTACACTACAATATTGGCAGCTCCGATTGACCTTATTTTTCACTCAAATTCCTATTTTTAATGTTTGATTGACATTTTTTTAACGAAAAATATTTTTCGTATGTTGGTTGCTTGATCATGTTTTCCTCAAAAACAAGAAAAATATTTTTGTATGTGTTTATTTTTTAGGCAATTTACATTTTTCAAAAACTCAACTTTACGAAAAGTATAACATTTTTTAGGTTAAAAATTAAATTTATCAAACACATTTTCATATAAATAACAATTAAATTATAAAAACTTATTATTATTATTATTATTATTTTAAAATTTTATGTAAGTTCCATACTATTTTGGGACTCGAGATTGTGCTTATCCAATACTATTTTGTAGTGGAACAATTCTTCATTACCAGGCCCCTCACTGTAGCAGCTGGCCCCACCCAATGTATTAAAATAAAAAATTGTGACCCCCACACCCCCAATGTGTGTATTCTGGCGCAGGCCCCCGTATGTGTAGAGGAGTTCTTTGTAGTGATAGCGGGGCTTGATGGTGGCTAACTAGACTAGGTCCAATAGCAATCATTTTCAATGTCAGAATATATTGGCCAGTAAACGTGTGCACAAGTCTATTTCTTCTTATAATTATAGGAGTCAATCTTCACATGGTGGAATTAAAATTACGTGTGTGATCCGTTTGGCTCCCGTTGTTCCAAAAAACTGTATTTGTGACATGATTAATAATGAAATATACACTCTTAGGAAAAAAGTTGGTTGTCCTGAGATTAAATCTCGACATCGTCGATTTGATAAAGGATTTAATCCCGGGACAACCAGCATCTCTCCTTCCCTATTTTTTTTTGAACTCTTTGTGGGCACTAGTATGATAACTCTTGTACTTTGACATGTTGAGGTACATTCCACGATTTACTTCCTCCATGATACTCTAAAGGCGGGACGGTGAGGGCCCTCAAGATTGAGGTTTAACCTTCCTTCTGCTGCTGGTGTCTTATCCTCGTGTTGCTGTTCACATTCCTTTACTTTAATATAACCATCTAATTTGAATAATAAATATATAAAGAAATGACCAATTTCGAATCGTTACAAGTTGTGTCTACGTGACTATACATACATACAATCACCCATATGTAGAGAAATGATCTACAAGTACTGATCATATGTCACGTCAATTAGTTGATGGTTAGTAGATCATTTACACACACACAATAGTTAATTGTCAACACGTTTGATCTTTTAAGAGATTGCAAGTTCCCACTTGAAGTAGTGTTTTAAGGTATCTATTGCATGTTTTTTTGTACTTTTTTTTTTAATCTTTAAATACATTGCATTAAATAAGCAAATTTATGGGTAAGAGCGAGACCTGTTTTGCCTCATTTTCATCTTTTCGTGTCCTTTCTACCGTCAAATTCTCATTTAGAAAAATATGCAAGCCCTCACTTGAGAGTGAAATATGGATAATGAAATACTTCAATTTGACAATATCAGGCTCTTTGGGTGGGATCAATGGTGATGAAATATGAAAGATTATTTTTTTCTCTAATTAGTTAGGGTTTGTTTTAGGTATTTTGAAAATGTTTAATTAGTTTAAAAGTATTTTCAGTTTAAAAAAAGAAAAAAAAAGTACCTAGCCTAATTATCACTTTATTATTTTCTCTAATATTTCAACTACTAGTTGAGTCGAACAACTCGCAATCGTTGTGGGTTTGACAATGGGTTCTCTCTTTTTGGGAGCATTTAATACGCCATAGACTAGTTGAGTCAAAATTAATATCTAAGATAAGATGTTTCGATTAAAGAGATGAGATCACGTGTCCTCTCATCCAGTGGTCACTGTTTCACATGTAACACTATAAATGTCTCCCCTCTCTCCCCTCCCCCTCCCTCTTTTGTGTCATTTGGGGGTAATGCTAATCTGGGGCGGACTTAGATTAATTTTGAGTGAGGGCGGAGCCAACCCATCAAAGTATAGGGGTCCAAAGTTGAAGGGGTGTGAGCCTATGGGGGTTTGGGGGGCAGCGCCCTCGAAATATTTTTTTTTGAGTTATTGAATAGTTTAGATTTAGTTGCA
>CAIGRO010028922.1:0-16180 GCA_903798355.1 Fraxinus baroniana
ATCATCATGATGAAAAATTATATGAAATTGAACGATATAATAAAATCAAATCAAATTGAATAGATATGGATATTAAGAGCGTGTTTGGTAGAGATTAAAATCGGATTAAAATTGAAAAATTAGTCGTTATTATTGACTTCTAATTAGACGAGTGGGACCCAATAACGATCATATTTTCAATTTTAATTGTTACGAAACGGGCTCTTATACTAATTTACGTTTGGACTTTGATAGTCACACTTCCCAATTATCTCTCTCATAATGTAAACCCCAATCTTGATAGCTAATTTTTGACATCTACATAATATTACTTTACTTTCAAGTTGTTCTTCACTCAAAAATTTAATTTCAACCAAAGATATTTGGCATATTTCCTTTCATTTTCCACCAACTCCCACTTGCCAACCATGGTCTTAAAAGTATTTAAGAAGTAGATTTTTTTTTTTTCCGTGTGTATATACTTTTTGAGTTTGAAATAAATTTATTTGAGTGATAAAGTCGCTATCTACAAAATTTGTGTCTTTTCTCATTTGTTAAATTTTTGAGGAGAGTGTAATGTATAAGATTTTACTTGAAAGGTAATGAATTGGAAAAATGAGATCATACTAAGATCGTGTTTGGTGTGGATTAAAATCAGATTTTTAGTGGATTGTGATAAAATTTTTTGAAATATGTCTTTGAAAAGATGAGGACCCATAACAGATGTGATTGATATTGATGAGTTGACTTTGACTTAAATTAAAATCAGATTTTAATTCGACCCAAACATACCCTAAAATAGATAAAGATAGAATTCATGTAGATGTTTCTTTAATTAAAATAAATTAAGACATTTTTTACGTAGATCTCAAGAATCTTCCGTCATAGCAGTGTAACACTTGAGAGAAAATCTCAAAAAGTTTATTCAATTATTACTAAACAACAACAAAAATCTTAGTAGGTGTTTTTAAACCAATAAAAAAGCCTCCAGACAAAAGACAGAACAAAATTACCAAAACAATAGAAGGCATCAATCTTAATAAAACAAACATAAAAATTAAATTAAAACAAAAGGGCTGCCCCTTCTCCCCTCCAATATTCAGGGTATGTTTGGTAACAATTAAATTCCAATTAAAATTAAAAATATAGTCGTTATTGAGTTCCACCCATCTAATAAAAGTCAACAATAACAACTAATTTTTCAATTTTAGTCCGATTTTAATCTCTACCAAACAGGCTTAACAGAATGGTCTAAAAATAAAATAAAATAATATATATATATATATATATATATATTTTCATCATATTAATAATTTTTCCTTTTTTTTCAACTACACATTCTACATCAATTTACTATTCCAAAATACACTCTTTCAAAATAATGTGGCTCAAACACTCTAACATGGGCTAAATGTGTGTGTTAGATGGTTGTAAATTGGTCATTCTTGGGTTCGTCATGAAAATTTTAATGTGTAACAAACATGGGGCCAATAGAGTGTTTGAGTCATATTATTTTGGAAGAATGTATTCTAAAATAATAGATTGATAGAAAACATGTGGTTGAAAAAGAAGGAAAAATTATTGATGTGATAGAAAATATTGTTTTATTGAAGAATGTGTGGTTGAAAATGAGTAGAAGAATAAAAATGAAAATTTTAATGTATACCAAACATTGGCTAAATTTATTTCTTCCAATAAATATTTAATTAAAGAATTTTAGATTAAAAAATTAAAAGGAAATAAAAAGATTTTGCTGATTCGTTAAAGAAGAATATTTCATTTTAGTAATTATCAATTTCAAAATTTATATATATATATATATATATATTCCAAAATACACTCTTTCAAAATAATGTGGCTCAAACACTCTAACATGGGCTAAATGTGCGTGTTAGATGGTTGTAAATTGGTCATTCTTGGGTTCGTCATGAAAATTTTAATGTGTAACAAACATGGGGGGCCAATAGAGTGTTTGAGTCATATTATTTTGGAAGAATGTATTCTAAAATAGTAGATTGATAGAAAACATGTGGTTGAAAAAGAAGGAAAAATTATTGATGTGATAGAAAATATTGTTTTATTGAAGAATGTGTGGTTGAAAATGAGTAGAAGAATAAAAATGAAAATTTTAATGTATACCAAACATTGGCTAAATTTATTTCTTCCTTGAGCCATTTGCATGACGGGCCCAAAATGACCAGTTTACGACCATCTAACACGCACGTTTAGCCCATGTTTGGTAGGGATTAAAATAAAAATTTTAACAATTTTTAATAAAAAATGATGAAGTACATAATTGAAAAATTATGGGTCTGGTAAAATATTTAATTAAAATTAATTATTAATTTTGATTTAAATTAAAATCTTAATTTTATTTTGTATCGAAGGGTTAGCTATGTTTTTGCACACAGATACATGTGTGGTCACCTTTTTAAAATCATTTTCGTCTCTTTCTTTACAGTTTCCACATCGAAAGACTTCTTTTTAACTAGTTTTTTTCCCGTCTTTCTTCATTCTTTCTCTGTGCAATCAAGAATCTCTCAGTTCAGAGCTTTGCTAACTACTCTTTCTTGGGTTTCATTCTATTCATAAATTCTTATATATACATATATGCACGTGTGTATGTATTCGTATATCGAAGTTATTGATCCATTTTTTCTGATGATTCTCTGTTGCAGATATATTTGAATGGAGATATTATAAATGGGTTTTATAATTATGGGATCACAATGCGCGTAAAGGAAATGCACCCTCTATGCTGCATTTCTTTGGAGAGTCCGGCGATCGGGGACGGGACGCCGGAGCCGATTCTGTTGAGAACTGGGTCGGCGATGAATTTCTTCGGCGGTGGATCTGATGCCAATGCTGGAGGATCTGATGTCAGCAGTAGCAGTAGTGTGGCCGGGATCCTCTACAAGTGGACTAATTACGGCAAGGGATGGCGATCCCGGTGGTTCACCCTCCGTAGCAACGGTGTGCTATCCTACTCCAAGAGACGCCGGCCGGAAACCGTCTACGGCGGAGAAGACGTCGTTTTCATTGGTCACGTCAAGGCACCCTCTAATTCCGGCACCGTCAACATCCGCGGAAAACACAGCAAAACGGTTGGCACTGTCCATTTAAAGGTTGGTAAATTGATTTACACCGTAGTTTTAAATGCATTGTACACATCAATAAGAGAGAAATATGTATGTGAGGTCACTGAGTAAGAGTTTAAGTTGATAGAGAGGAACAATGTCGTGTTGAAGTTACTTTTTCTTCACAAGAATAATATCTCAGTCTTGCATTCAAGAATCAATATGTCTTTGTTCTGTTAACATTTGGACCTCTTCGATTAAATTTTTTAATTATTTATTTAGATTGTGTTCAAACAACGGAAATTTCCAATCCGAGAGGAAACGTTAAGTGGGGGCTTGTCTTTTTAGGGGTTACTGCAGAAAAGACTTTCTACTGTAGGCAAAGCGGAGTCTTAACATGTTTGTTATGTCGACAGAAATTTCTGCCTTTTCTCTTCTCTATGCAGTCTGTACCAGAAATAGTTTCGATATCTGAGTTTCATTTTTTTTATTTTCCCATAATTTTGACTATCATTTTACTATAACAGTGATAATTAACTGAGTGTTAATCTTGAGTGGGTCACATCAGTAGGTGGGATAGTAGGGGCAAAAACTAGGGCAAAATGCTGTAGGGTTAACCCAGGTTTATTTATGGTTTTTTCACGTCTGGTCACATCATTATTCGGGCTGAAACAATTTTCTTCAGTTTCTTATTTGCAAATCTCATTGTTTGTTTTGTTGTATAAAATAATCATAAGTGGGAATGAGAATAATCTGGTGGGACAGCAATTGAAAAGAATGGTAGATCTGAATTCTCTAATAATCTGTAAGTTTTGGGACCCTTTTCACTGAGTTGAACAGTTGCAATTCACTTGGTTTAACACTTTATGGAAAAAAAAGAACTGAAAAATGAAAGAAAAGAACAAGGGAAAGGATATGCTCTTACATGCCCAAGGTTCTTTTCTTGGTGTTTCCGAAAACGAAGTAAAAATTCTACCTATTCTTTTAGCCTTTGTCACGTTTTTATTTTTCATTTTAGGGTAAATTAATGCCACCGGGGTTTTTCCGGTGACCGGAGAATTGTTGAGCTTAATTTAGTAGTACGTTTTTTTCTTCTACGTATGTTTAATTTCTTTGGTATCAAAACTTCTTTTTGGTGTTCCAATGCTATGTCCTTGCAAATTTATCTCATGACATAGCTTTCCATAGTAAATTTTGGGTGTTTCAGAAAGGTATTTAATTTAAGTAATGGTTTTTCGAGAGTACGATAGTGCTGGTTAGTCTGTTCCATGGTCTTTTATTACTTGATTTGATAAATCTACCTTTTTTTTTGCATTCTATACAACATGAACTGCAAGTGTATGTATTTGATTTTGGGGATGAGAGGGATATGCACTGTAGTAGGAGAGCGATACACAATGTTTATGTTTGGTGTACAATATTTTATAGGACAAATTATTATAAAGAACAAAATTTTTATGTGTCTTTCTTCCTTTGTACACCTAACCTAACATACCATAAATGCTTACTTGGATTTGTTTGAAGGTCTCATCATTTCGTGAGAGTAAATCAGACGATAGGCGATTTTACATATTTACAGCTACAAAGACACTTCACTTGAGGACTAATACAAAGAAAGAAAGAGTGGCATGGTTACAAGCTTTGATTACGACAAGAAGCCCAATGAATGAGAGCATCCCCCTTTTAACTAGGAATTTATCGATATCAACTGAAAGGCTAAAGCGACGCTTGCTTGAAGACGGAATTGGAGAGGGACTTGTGAAGGACTGTGAACAGATCATGCTCTCTGAATTTTCGGAAATACAAGGTCAATTTAAAGTCATTTGTGAAGAGCGATACGATTTGCTGGACACATTGAGACAATTAGAGGTAATCTTTGCTTCACTAATAGTGTAATTCATGCGTTGGATCACAAGTAATCAACAACTGATGACATCTTCAATCAGTATTATTAATAGTTCTAACATTGAACTAATAATTCCATCTATATTCTTCAACTTTTTTGGCCAATTAAATAAAATAATTCTATGAATTTCCATCTATATTAATACTTAACCTTAATATGAAATTCATGAATTTCAAAATAAATCTTTTAGTTAGTAGAGGAATTTAATAACTTTAAAATAGGTACGTACACATCGTAGTTCATTCCTTTTCGTCTCCACCCAATTATTGATTATTGAATAGACTATTGTATTTCCATATTTGTGCAAAAGACTTTTAGTTGTTAACTTTTGTTATGTATAATAATAGAAATTGTGCCTTAATTGGTATATATCACGAGTTGTTACTTTTTGTTCGGTCTCCTTTTCTAAAATGTGGCCTGTTATCATGTCTAGCGAAAGTTTTACTTTAAAATCTGCTGCAACTATTACACGAGAAAAGTCCATATGTACAAATGATCTGGCCCTATATTTGGAGTTTTGTTGGGGATGGTAAGGCTACATAGTGGTTGCCATGGCTGTTCGCACGATCAAACTCATGCACTCTCAGAACTTATGCCTAACAGTATTAAGGGATACTTAAAATTGTAATCAAATGGACTCTCTAGTTCCAGTGTAGACCTTTTCATTCATTTAAAGGCTAAGAATCCTTTTGTATATCCCTTGTGAAAAAGTTCAGATATTTTTAGTATTTTTGCATTCAACTTGTTTTTTCTTTCATCATTTTTCCTTTCGGAGGAGTTACTGCTGTCGTTGATGACTTGATAATCCTTTTCTTCTTCAAGTTCTTTCTGGGGAGAATATAACCAAGTTAACAGAAAGATCCTTGGGAGAATTTATTTCAGCATTCTAATTATGATCACCATCAGATATTTTTTAATAAATAAATATTGTAATCATAAATTCACTGTGACATCAGGATGATTAATTTATGCGCCACTACTTGAAGGCAGAAATCTGTAAAACTTGGATTCAACATGAACTGACTGATCTGTGCGGTTTTTCAAGATTCTTAATTATAAAGATGTAACATTTTCTTCTTGTAATCTTGAGGATTTCTTTAAAAAGCAGCATCATAACATCAACAAAGCATTTCATTTCACTTTTCCAGGCAGCAAATATTGAACCTGAAGCCTCTGGAATTAATGATGGGGACTACCAATCAATGAAGCAGGAGTATTCGAATATAGCACGTGGAAAGTATAGTGGTATGTAACATTTGGTCAATGTGGTAAAGGCTCTATTATGCATGAAGATAATCAATGTGGTAAAGGCTCTATTCTAGGAGGACCTTATGCATGAATATAATCAAGTTAGTCAATGTGGTAAAGGATCTATTGTGGATTTGTGACCACATTCTCCACATGGCCCGCTTAATAATCATGAAGAAAAGCCTTGTATCAAAAATTTCTTATTCGGTCAATTTGGTTTCTTCTCTGCGGTTGTTGTTTCTTTATTTCTATTTTTGGTGCATGAAAAGTTTCAATTTCATCTCTTGTTATTTGAATTCTCACTAGTTTAACCTTTTAGGTCCTACATTTAAACTTTATTGGACCATGTTCTCCCTCACATCTCTTAGATTATTACGAAATTGAAACTGTCTACTTGAAGTAGATATTAGTTGATTGATACATGTGTAGAACTTAATGTGTCAATAGGCATGTTATATGAATGTAGGCATATATTTGAATATACATATAATGATATTTGTATCTATAATTTTACTTGTCAATACTTCAATTGTTGAAAATGAATCTGAAATGTGGCCTATGCACAGCCAGTGCGAAAGGGGCTTCTTATTGGTGCTGTTGGGTAATCTGCACATATAGCATCCTTATTTTGTTCTCATTCTCGTATCCCACCACATTCGCATACAATTTATGGTATCAATACTACATTGTTATTGCAATATGTGTTTCTTGATGTCATATTCTGAATACACAGAATGGAGCACTACAGAATCATCGGATGATGTTGACAAGCAAGAGCTTGAGGAGGCATCAGACGAAGAGGAACCCCATTTCTTCGACACAAATGAGTATTTTCCTGAACCAACCACTAGTTGTGAATCAGTTGACATAGATCACACAGATTCTCGGGCTAGAAATCAAACTGACAATGGGCACAAGGGGAACTCAAAGAACAATCTATTTGATTCTAGATACCAACAAATTGAAAGAAGAAAAAGGTTACCGGATCCAGCTGAGAAAGAGAGAGGCATCAGTCTATGGTCTATAATCAAAGACAATATCGGGAAAGATCTTACACAAGTTTGTCTCCCTGTATACTTCAATGAGCCAATATCATCCCTGCAAAAGTGTTTCGAAGATTTAGAGTATTCTTATCTTTTGGATCGGGCATACGAGCACGGTAAAGCGGTACGATCTGTTTAGTTTACTCTATCTTGAATTAGTATGATTTTCTCTCTATTTTTATTACAGTCACAATAGCACGGTTGTCTTTCTAAGTGTAATGTTGTCAGAAAATATTTCTGCTGGAGCTTGGAATCACAATAATGCACTAAGCCTTATTGATCAAATAGAGTACTTAAATTGTTTATTTTCATCCAGGGGAATGATCTTTTGAGAATATTAGATGTTGCTGCTTTTGCTGTTTCTGGATATGCTTCATCGGAAGGCCGTCACTGTAAACCCTTCAATCCTTTGCTGGGAGAGACTTACGAAGCCGATTATCCTGAAAAAGGAATTCGCTTCTTCTCTGAGAAGGTAGGTACCCCAATAATATTTAATAATGTTGAATGCAAACCAATATGTGGTGCAATCATCCACTTGAAGTATCCGTATATTTCCTCAAAATTACTGCATGGCAGTTCGTATCACCTCATTGGTGCAGCTCCTAAGATGTTATGGACCAATTGAAAGGCCTATTACGTCTGACTATCTGCCCAAACTAACTGCACAACGTAAAATCAACATTTTCTTGTTTTTAACCTTTTTTTATTAAGTAGAATTCTTAATAACTTGCTGTTGCTTAAACAGGTCAGTCACCACCCAACAGTCATTGCATGTCACTGTGAAGGTAAAGGCTGGAAATTCCGAGCTGACAGTAACCTTAAATCAAAATTCTGGGGGAGATCAATTCAACTTGATCCTGTTGGAATCCTTACTCTAGAGTTTGATGACGGAACGATCTTTCAGTGGAGCAAGGTGTGCAGTGCAAATGGTCATATACATGAGCAGTTCTTATATAGCTTTATAGCTCTTCTTAAATTCATGCAAAAGTATATTTAAACCTTGTTGCATTGTTCTCAGGTCACAACAAGC
Source organism: Fraxinus baroniana (assembly GCA_903798355.1). Classification (NCBI taxonomy): domain Eukaryota; kingdom Viridiplantae; phylum Streptophyta; class Magnoliopsida; order Lamiales; family Oleaceae; genus Fraxinus; species Fraxinus baroniana. The sequence continues at coordinate 8,284 of CAIGRO010028922.1, forward strand.
ATATACAATCTTATCCTTGGCAATATTTATTGTGACCACCATGGAACAATGTATATACGAAGTAATCGGCACTACTCGTGCAAGCTCAAATTCAAGGAGCAGTCTATTCTTGAACGCAATCCTCACCAGGTAAAAAAAAAAAAAAACACATTTATCTTGATATATGTATCCCACTTTTCATAGTCAAGCAATGTTTCTTTTCCCATTTAATGACTGGACATTTTAAAAAATGTACTAACTGAACAGGTTCATGGATTTGTTGAAGATATCACTGGGAAAAAGGTTGCTACATTACTTGGAAAGTGGGATGACAGCATGTATTATATAAATGGAGAGGGCACTGGCAAGGCGAAAGATATGTATGATGCATCTTTATTGTGGAAAAGGAATAAGCCACCTCCAAATATTACTCGCTACAATTTAAGTTCTTTTGCTATAACACTAAATGAGTTGACGCCAGGACTCAAGGTGTGGAGGACACGTTGAAAAATATTTTGTACACATCACTTTCATCTTGGTCTTATTAATAACTCTCTGATTATTTGTATTTGATCACTGACAAAAGGAAAAGCTCCCACCTACGGACTCAAGACTGAGACCAGACCAACGATATCTGGAGAATGGGGAATATGACAAGGCAAATTCAGAGAAGTTGCGATTGGAAATGCGACAGAGAATGGTAAGTAAAATTCCTGCATGATACGTGAACTACGACAGTGATGATGAGAGTACAACTTGTATCGTGTACTTCTGCAAATATATACTTGCAAATTCTTTTGGAAGTATTGGTTTAATGACTACCTTTGATATGTGACAAATTCTTGAGAGATGTGAATGGTATTATGGAAATTGTTGGTGGGGGGAGGAGAACTATTTTGGATGGGCAAGATGACATTCGGTTTGCTAGGTATTACTTTTGTTGATTATTTAACAAAACTGATTTTTATATATGAATATCAAATAGATATCAGTTTCACAAACCAGCGACGAATCTTTATATCTGAGACGGTATTGAGATGAAAAAATTATGAGCTTTAGATTTGGGTCTTAGGTTGTAGTATAAGATTGAATTTTCCAAGATTTGCCCCCATCATTTGTACTCTTTCCATTTTCTTTATAGTGAGATTTCCATCCCTGCTCAATGATAAAAAGGCAATAGTGAACCATTGTGTTAGTGAATATTATATGCCTGGGATCAACCCAACATAATTAATCAGCCAAAATATTAGTAGGATGGAAAATCCACTTAATAATCTTGCTTGTTTGTTATATTTGGCTTCTATACTTCCACGTTCCTCAATGGGGTATGTATATCCCTTGAAAATCAACAACTTTGTTATATCATAAATCTTTACCTGCTACCAACATCCCACGATAAAACATATGATCGAACCGTCTGATATTGACTTAAATAGTTGCTTTATAATACTCAGTAAGCATCTGAATATGATTAATGCTTCATCTTGTATCCTTTGACAGTCGAGGAAATTACAAGAAAATGGTTGGCAGCCCAGATGGTTCCAAAGAGATTGCAAAGATGGATCTTTCCGTTATGTGGGTGGATACTGGGAAGTTCGAGAGCAGGGAAAGTGGGATAGATGCCCAAATATATTTGGCGAGATTAGTTAAGTCCCCAATTCCTTTGAAAAGTCCTGACTTCTAAAAAGGTACATAACTCCCTCCCTATTTTTCATGTGATATTGCTCCAATAAATTATTCTTTACTGCCAGTGTATGTTTATGGATCTCCATTATTAGTGAAAAAGTGCGATAGAACTACTTCCCAAAGTATTGCATTTCATACAGCTAATCACTTCCAAAAGAGAAATGAAATTATACTGAATTACTCTCAAATACAATAATCGAAGCCTTATTACCAGCAAATTGTTATTGAAAGATACAAAGTAACTAGATCGTTAGTTAACTTAGTTTTGATGTACTCCTCTTGACATAATAACACGACTCTTATGAACAAAAGCATCTTTTAGAAAACATGTCTTAATCACTCAAGTCGTCCATCCTTTGATCTATCCTTAACCGCAGCTAGGTCTACCTATTGATTATCGTGCTATTGGAGATAAGGACCTTCCTTCTAATACTTTTGTATTGCAGTTTTTTGGAACTATTGATTGGTATGGTTTCTATAACTAGTCCTGATAAAGCTGTACGTTTCTTCTACGTACAGGATGCAGAAAAGCCATTGAGGACATGCTATAAACATACATAGATTACGCGTCTTGTTTCGCCCAATATGTTGGATATCAGTATATGCAGTTGAAAAATTGGATGATCCCCGACAATTGTATCAATCCTTAGTTAGGCCATGATACAGCATAGGAAAATTACTCTGCTACATGACATTATCTGTTTGCATGAAGAGATCGATGTTATAATAATAATAACTCATAATTCATTACAATTCTCAGCTTTGCAGGCTCAGCCAAACATTTTCTTTCTAGGTAGTTATTTTTATAGTTGTTTTTAATTAGTTTGAGAATGTGTAACAATATGCATCAAATTATCATCGTAGTTGTAAAGACCTAAGCGTCTGCCTGGGAGTGATACTCGGCAAATAGTAATCAGAATTTTTACCGTTGTGCCCTTGTTTGATGCACATTTGGAGTCCAAGAATGCATTTTTTTGTTTGATGTAATCGGGAATATATGGTTGAAAAAGAAGGAAAAATTATTGATGTGATGGAAAATATTATTGTATTGAAGAATGTGTGGTTGAAAATGAGTAGAAAAATGAAAATGAAAAAAATAATGTGACTCAACCATGAGCATAATTTGAAATCCAGCTGCACATACTAACCAAAATTTGCAAAATTACACATTACATTTTTGAGTTTTAGTCGCATTAAAATTTCTCTCATTTTTTTACTCATTTTCAACCACACATTTTTCGATAAAATAATATNTTTCACATTTACGCAGGACTTGATTTGTAGTTCTAGATATAGATAGATTTATAATTAGCCCCTGTTTGGTACACCTTATTTTTTTCATTCTCATTCTTCTACTCATTTTCAACCACACATTTTTCGATAAAATAATATTTTACATCATAAGAATAACTTTTCTTTCTATTTCAAACATACATTCTCCATCAATCTATTATTTCAAAATACATTCTTTCAAAATAATGTGTCTCAAATATACTATTAATTCTCTTTGTTCGAGAGGACATTTATGGTAATTTACCAAATGAGTTAGTAATTATGCTGGAAGGGGCCCACTACATTTCCAAATGTTCAAAATTTGATTAAAATCATGTTAGTATGGTCCCCAAGGCTAAATACTAGTTGAGCATTTTCAGAGATTTTCTTTGATTCTCTTTGGAGGGTCAGGTCATCCGCCTTCCTCCAGATCTAGTTAGGGCTTCCTACGGGCCTGAACTGGCCCATCTACAATTCTAGCTTGGACTGACTGTATCGACCTTCAAATATGAAAACAATTTACAAGTAGAATTTTTGCATCTTTACACCTTAAAATATCCGAACTAAATTAGTGCCTACTTAGTTACAGTATAGTCATTAATTTTGAGGGGTTGCTCAATTGGTCAGGTTTTGGGTTTGCTCTTCAATAGTCATCAGTTCGAGTCCCTTTAGAGTCACTGAGGTGAGTATCCGACTGTAAATTTTAGAGTCTCGTGGGATTAGTCGAGGTGCGCTCAAGCTGGCTCGGATATCCACTGTTACTAAAAAAAAAAAAAAAGGTTACAGTATAGTCATTTGGATCTTCCATGGTCTATCATAACAACAGTTTTAAAACTATATTGTTGTATGCTCTTTTTTAATTAATTATAGGATGGCTCTATTAATTTTTCATCTATTTTTAAATTTTGCTACAAGAAAATTGTACTCACTAGGTGGTCCTCATGGATCGCCGTGTTGGACATTCTAGCCCTGCACAGCCCGTCTATTATTGCAGTTGGTCCAGATTGAACTGGGCTGGTTTTGGTCCGGTTACTCAATGAATTGGTTCGACAGAGGCTTGGTTGCCTGGCCTATTTTAACACTAATGTTCCTAGTCTCAGTGAATCAGTGATCTTCAGCATACTTTCAGGAGAACTCTAGTTTATGAAAAACAATTTTAATCTGAATATTAGGTGTTGGGACTCCAGAGAGTGTAACACCATAGTTGAAAGCGACTGTGGAAATCTGATGTTTTGCGAATAAGGATGTGATTTTCAAGAAGGATTCGAGCTCATCGATGTGAGATTGAGAAGACCGATGACTTGCCCTTTTTGAAGGAACATATAATCTACTATGATGTAGTTGGCTACACTTGGTAGTGTGACTTGATCGGGTCTATCAAGGGTCAAGTGTTTATATTACTCCGAATGTTATAAAACAAACAAGATACCAGAATAGCTATGATGTCACTTGTTGTGAAGCAAATCATCGAATTGAGATGTTGAAGTTATATGACACAATAATAAAGTATTTGATCAAGCAAAAGAATTATAAAGACAAGAAATATGGTAAATGAATTAAGAGATTTTATTGACTCAAGAATAATGGAGAAAAGAGAAAATTACGATGAATCCTATAATTCTAGTAATTTATTTCTCACACTTATGAAATTGTATAGAAGAGCTTAAATATGGCAGAGGAATTAGGAGATTTTATTGCACCACAAGAATAATGGAGAAGAGAGAAAAATATTACAATGATCCTATAAACTAGTAATCATAAATCTCACAATATAATTATGTTACAAAATTGTATAGAAGAGCTTAGTATTTACAAGGAATATATAGGGGACAATCCTTTACTAGAGTTGTTGATGAAGTAGGATGCCAAAAAACGAGTCCAAGATGAAGTAGGAATGAAAAACGTAGAAAAAACCAGAACAGGAGGCGCCTAGACGCTAGGTCTCGGCCAATTTTTGTTTTTTTTTTTTCAAATTATTTTCTTCATCCCAAATTCTTCTTCAAGTCCAATATCAATTCCCAATTGGCTTCCAAAATAGAATTTCAGCTTGACATAGAACTCCAATATCATTCCAAACCGAATTCTCCTTGACGAGCAATTCAATTAGAATCACTTTAACAAAGGAATTCGGGTTACACCCAAATTCCAACATAACACCACTTGTTGTAAAACAAATAAGATACCAAAATTGCTCTGATATCATTTGTTGTGAAACCAACCATCGGATTGAAATGTTGAAGTTATATGACACAATAATAAATTATTTGATTGAGTAAAAGAATATTGAAGACAAGAAATATGACAGATGAAATAAGAGATTTTATTGACTCAAGAATAATGGAGAAGAGAAAAAATTTCAAGTAACGCATAATCCAAATTTAGTTATGCAAGTACTACATGCATCTTAACTTGCTGCAACGAAAATTTGGTGCTCCGATCAAAAAATGAAATGTCATCCTTCATGGAAGCCATCACGGACAAAATACCTTGAACAAATCAAATTATACGCTCTTGCGGAATTGTTGAACCTAGACTTTAATACCACTTGTTGTGAAACAAACCACCAAATTGAGATGTTAAGTTATATTTCACAATAATAAAGTATTTGATCAAGCAAAAGAAAAATAAAGACAAGAAATATGACAGATGAATTATGAGATTTTATTAAAGGATAATGGAAAAGAGAGAAAATTACAATGGATCCTATAATTCTAGTAATCTATTTTCTTACACTTATAAAATTGTATAAAAGAGTCTAATATTTATAGGGAACATGTAGGGGATGTCCAAACCCTCATAGTAGAGATGTTGATGAAATGGGATATCAAAAAATCAAGTCCGAAACAAATTTCAACTCCAATGAGCTTCCAAAATAGAACTTTAAGTTGACATAGGACTCCAATATCATTCCAAATTGAATTCTTCTTAACGTGTACTTTAATTAGAATTCTTCAATTATTTCAACAAGAAATTCGGACCACACTCAAATTCTAACAATCTCCACATTGACACGAATTTCACTGCAACAAACAAAGCTCCAAAATATTCTTCACTTAGAGAAGAAAATTCATTTGCAAGGAATGAACCGATTCTTCAACAATAACCAAAACTGATTTCTCCAACCAACACAAAATACTTCACATCCTCTAATGAATCCAAGCACTACTCTGGTAAATTATCTCAGATTCCAAAAAAATCATAATGATATTAAAATTCACCAAACTGGACTGTAACACACCCCAAGTAGAATCAAACTCAAATGTTTTTAAAGAATGCCCTTACTAGATTGTACACCTTCTACTACGCTGAAAGCATGCTCAACAAAATCAGCGTCCACATACCTTTTTTCTACTAGATTCGTCCCTAGCAATTGAATACAATGACACCGCTTGTAATGGTGACAAAGCAACATTACTCATATCTCCTGAACTCCACTAAGCTGTATTCTTCAAATCTGATCATTTATGAGCTTCTAAATATGTTGTACCAAACTGAATTTTCATCACGGTACTAAACTTGTGCTGATTGACTCTTCTAGATACTGTGCGTCCTGCAAGAATAATTAGATTTGGTTTTATATGATAATTCAGATGAATTGTGTGCATCTTATGTTTCGTGAATAGTCAATACGTTGAGGAATATCTATAAAAATATTTCGAGAATCAATATGATTCTATATTTTAAGATGAAGCAGGGTTAATTTGATTTAATAGTGAAATAACAAGGAATAGTTGCATGCTCTTTTCGAATAATATGAGGAGAGAAGTAGATGATTGTGGCAGAAATGGAAATCTAATCTTTAGCTCTATATAGGGTACATTAGTACATAATGAGCCCAATAGGCAATAACACGTCAACATGTAGTTAGGCATGTCAACTTGATTACCTCTCTTCCTTATCCTACTTGTATACATACCCTCTTGTAGTAATAAAATAAGCTAGAAAATTCAGAACACCTAAAAATTGCTAAAAGCCAGTAGAAATTATAGAGTTTTCCTTGGTTAAGGTTGTTAGCCAGCCATGGATTCCTGTCCCCACTCAACTTATGCACAATAGAGACCAACATCGAGCTAAAGAAAAACCCTAGTGCAAGAGTGCTCAAAAATAAGCCTGTGCTCATTGTTTTCATTCCTGTAGGACACTCTCTCAGGGAGAAATCAAGTTGTCCCGTATAGGTAAATGCCTCACCTGCACCAACCAAGAAGAATTGTGGGACTAACCAAAACACAATCAACGGAACTGGGACGTGTCCATGTGTCAGATTATGCGATCTGGTGACGTGTAAACGCTTGATTTCAGAGAGGGCTGCAGCCGCCATTGTAACTACTGATAGGAGTCATAGGACTAAGCCGATGCCTATCCGTTGTAGGGGTGCGACTTGCGAGTCCGTGTTGATTCTTGAAAACCCTTTTGCAAATTGGGACTATGATTCTGTCATAAATAGGGACTGTTAAGAGAATGCTCCCGATGAAGAAAGCTGTAAGAGATGCAGCCGGAATCTGGAAGGATTTTCCGAGGCGATGATCCATTAAGGTTGCCTGTGATACTGAAAAGGTTATCATTTGAGCACGAACAGTCCAAAACATAATTGTTGTGGCCCATATAGGTAGCATTCTAATCACCAGCTTCACTTCTTCTACATCAGTTAAAGTTGAAATGTGCCATTTTTTCACCTCAGTAATGCCTGTAGACAGTTCGGGATTCTTGATTGCTGCCTTGTCCAAAAAACTGTCAAAATAAATAAACACTAATCAGAAACTTAAAAAATTTCAATTGTGAAAATGAATTCCGTTTAATCTATAATATATAAGTATCACGTAATCATTTTTGGACGATTATAACCCTACTACAATTCAATTATTTCAATAATATCTTACTTTTCTTTTTTTAATATGTATTACTACAAGTAATTCACAATTAATTAACATTAACATTCACATTCACATTCATTTAATTAATA
>CAIGRO010028938.1:0-12008 GCA_903798355.1 Fraxinus baroniana
CCGAATTTATTGGGTATAAAAAACCTAACAAAATTTCTTGGATATATTTTACATGCAAATACACCTAAATTTTTTAACTCCTAAAAATTTTTTAGAAGCCACAAATAAATATGCTCTCCTTAAATTATTATCAAGGGCATTTTGATCAAAATTTTATCGAGATAGACATGGAACAAATTTGGAATATTTTTACAAAGCAAAACCTTTTTACAAATATATAACTTCGTGAAAGTGGATACTATTTTTGCAGTTTCCTCTGTATATATGTGTATATAATTACAGGGAATTGTAGCGAATAGAATCACAAAATGGCGGCGGAGAATTCAGCAACAGCGCATAGTAGTAGATCTGGCGGCGGAGCAACGGCGGACTCGTATATCGGCAGCTTGATAAGCTTGACTTCGAAGAGCGAGATAAGATACGAAGGTATTCTTTACAACATCAACACTGAAGAATCCAGCATCGGCCTCCGTAACGGTAAGAAATTCATAAATTTTAGTATTTGTTATTTTTGTCACTTTAAGATTTTTATTTTTATTTTTATTTTTTTATTTTGTTTTTGTTTTTATAGTTTTTGTTGACTTTTTGATTGATTGATTGTCCCAGAGTTTCAATTTTCTGTGCTGTTGGTGGAATTTTAAGATTTTCCTTATCCTGATTGAATAATAACATTTTTTTTTTAATTTTAATTGCCCTTTCTGTTGATTTGCATGCTTGATTGATTGTTTCTCCACTGTTTTAATTCTTTTGCTGTTTTTTTTGGCTATTATGGTTTAATAGGAATTACCATCAGTTTTTGAGTTATGATATTTGTTTTTTGTATAATTCTGATTTACTTACTAAATTTTTTACTTTTACAAGCGTTTTCTTGTTACTTTTAGTAATTTTAAAAAAATTTCTTCTTTTGTTTTTTCGGGAGCAGTTCAGATTATTTTGTTTTGTGGAAATCTCTCTTTATATATTTCTGGTCATGAAAACTGAGGAAAGATAAGATTTTTTAAAATTAATTTTCATTACTAGTTTTTCTTATGTTATAAATTTAAAACTATAAGGTAAGGAAAATTTATAATTGATATGTGGCTTCCTACAATTATTTATGCTAATAATTAACTTTTGAATTGAATTGAAAAATAGTGCTGTACGGATCTTTGATAAAGGAATTTGAACTGTTCAATTTTTCTTGTGGAAAATTTATGATACAGACAAATACTTGTGATTTGAATTTGTAAACCAACCATGCTCAGTTTCTTCAATTACGTGGGCTTGGGCTTGCATGATCTTACCTATAAGAAGAGATTATAGCAATTCAAGTGGTTTACTTCCACATACAATGAAGTTAAATTGTATTGACCTACAGCATGATGATTGCTGGAAACTTACACAGGTCTGAAAACCTGTTGGCTGTATAGTAATTTGTAATAACTTAGGTAGCTTAGTCGTCAAAATCTTTGAATTTGTTTGTATGATGAGTAAATTTCATCAGCAGTCTCTTTGATTAATACATTAAAATATAGATGCAACCTAACTGTTGGTGTCGAGTTATCTTGTTGCAGTGAGATCATTTGGAACAGAAGGACGAAAAAAGGACGGTCCACAAGTCCCTCTTGGTGACAAAATTTATGAGTACATACTGTTTAGAGGAAGTGATATCAAGGTATCTGATTGCAACTTTATGCTTGCTTATTTTTTGTTGAAAATTGAGGTTTTTATAATATGTCGGGAAATTTCCTGTTTTTGGTTTCAATTAACATATAGCTGGTGATGCTCTTAGTCTCATTTCAATGAGAAGTGGGAGCCTCAACTCGGGATTATTATTGATTTTTGGGTGAATGATAAAACACTTACATTCTTTATTGTATGTTTCCTTTTCCTTTTCTTGTTCTTTTATTCTTCATTTCTCTATATTCTTACTGACCATCAATTTGCCGAATTACTGAATGTGCATTTCTCTATTGAAAAGCATAATACGCTGACTTTTTCCATGCTTGTACAAATTGGCTGTTTCGATTTGAAAAGTTTCTCATAACCACCTGTTAAAGTGTTAAGTCTTAATGGAACATGGAAGCATGGTTACTGACCGTTGTCTTCTGAATAATGTTTAGGCAGTATTGTTTATTTATTCGATCTATTCCTATTAGCCTCAAATTCTCCCTTCCATTCTGCTCTCCTCAGGATCTACAGGTCAAATCTTCTCCGCCTGTTCAAAGTACACAACCCATAAATAGTGATCCGGCCATTATTCAGGCAAGTAGTATAAAGATTATTGTAGTGCTGACATGCAAGGGGCTGAATTAATTTGATTAAACTATAGGTTTCTGTGTGCAGTCTCACTATCCTCTTCCAGCAACTGCATCCACAAGCTTGCCCACGGCTGTTTCTGGGTCTTTGACAGATCTTGGTTCTCATTCTACACAGTTGGGACACCCTAGGTCAACTTTCCAAAATGGTCTGCCTTTATATCAACCCGGAGGGAACTTGAACTCTTGGGGGCCTTCTCCTCCACCAAATGCTAATGGAAGTGGGATAGCTATGCCAATGTATTGGCAGGGGTTCTATGGCACACCGAATGGCCTCACTCAACTGCCCCAGCAGTCCTTACTTCAGCCTCCTCCTGGACTGTCAATGCCTCCGTCCATGCAACAGATGCCATATTCTGGTTTTAACTCATCTTTACCGGCAGGAGCATCAAGCTTTCCAGGTTCTAAGTTGCCAGAATATCCTTCTCCCTTGGTTCTTAATAGCACTGCTTCTGTTAGTTTAAGCTCTACTTCTTTACCTTCTTCAACTCTGTCTTTGACTGTTCCTCCACTGCAATCTGTGTCACCGGCATCTGAAACAATGTCAAATCCAATGCTAAACAAAGCTCCTATTTCAGCCATCCCTACTTCAACACAGAGTTCTAGCTTGTCAACTTTGGCTCCACTGTCTTCATCAATTCCTGACAATTCTGGAATGCCTTCGGTTGCTAGCAAACCCAGTGCAATATCCGGCCCAGTAGTCTTGCTACACCAGACCATGTCTCAGACTTCAACATCTGTTTCTGGGATATCAAGATCAGTTCTTGAAGAAACACCCACCCCTTCACTTATAACCCCTGGTCAGCTGCTGCAGTCTGGACCACCTACGGCTCCTTCAACTCAACATTTGCAAACAGCTCAGAAGGATGTGGAAGTAGTTCAAATGTCACCAAAGCCATCTCCACTACAACCAGTTACAGTTGCAACTGAAACTCAGCCACCAATATTACCTTTGCCCCAAAGCGCAAGATTCCAAAAGGTGTTCCTCTCTCCTTATATGTACACGTACACGCACATATTTGTGCCTTTTTAAGGTCCTGATTTTTTTTTTTTTTGATTGAATGCTATTAAGATGAAGAGTGCTTGTAAATTGTGATGTTTTTAGATCTTGAATTTTGAAGATGTTATAGGATCTATGGATTTATAGCCACAAAGTTTAGACCTTGCCGTTTATAATTGTTTTATGAAATGTTACTAGATTTAGGTCCGTTTGGCACAACTATTGTGAGTAGAGCTTTTGGTAGCAGTGCTTTTAGTAAAATCTTTTAACTGTTTGGTTGTGAATCCAAAAAGTGATATGAGTTGACTGTTTGGCAGTATGACCATAAATGTGCTTTTATATATTCTTTATATTTATTTAATTTTGTATATTAATGTGTATTTTGTAAATCTAAAAAAATCATCAATTGGCTTCATTAAATGTAAATTACCACTTCCTTTAAATGCTCAATCAGAGCTTTTCTAGAGAAGCTCAAAATTCGGGCTTCTCTAAAACAGCTTTGTCAAGCTAAATAGTACTTTTTTGACTTCATCTTAACAGCCAATAATTTAAACAAAATAGCTTTTGACCTCCAGGATGTGCTTTTAGGCTTTGGAAAGGCACTTCCAAACACACTGATTTTTCTAGTTTTTGCAGTGCATAAAATATTATCTTATATGTAGGCTGTAGCTGAAAGTTTAATTTGTATGAATTCTAGTTCCTGATTGAGATCACGTTCATGTTAACTAGAAAATAAAAACAAGTGGACTGTATTGCTCATGTGTGTGTCCTGTTTTTATTAGCATCTTCAAAACTTCTCCTTGTGCTTTCCCATGTTTTTCCTTGAAGGGAAAATCATTATAATTAATTTTAGTGGGAACTTTAGTTATTGTTTTCTTACCCTTTTCTGTGTGTGGTATTGAAATTGTTAATCCAGTGAGTTCACTTCTGGCTCTTCAACAAACTGTAAAATGTGGCTGAGATGCTAATAACATTTTTTTCTGCTGTCCATAGTTGCCAAGTGGAGCTACTTATCAGATGCATAACAATTACAGAGGGCGTGGCGGAAGAGGAAGAGGACCTGGACCTGCGGTAATGACTTGCTTTTTCATTGTACACATAAATTCATAAAATTCTCGATATCAGAGTTCTTTAAATATTCAAAATATCTACCATCTATTTAGTAGATTTTTCCTCTACAATTATCCTTCAGAGCTTTTGGTGATCAATTTCATCTTTCATATCATTCATCCATACATGATTCCATAGTTTGGCTCCTACTTGATTCTCAGAGAACACCAGTGGCAAAATTCACTGAAGATTTTGATTTCATTGCGATGAATGAGAAATTCAAAAAGGATGAGGTCTGGGGTCATCTGGGAAAATGTAACAAATCTCAATCGAAGGATGAGAATGGAAACTTCAGTGACGAAGATGATTTACAAGATGAAGATGATGCTGAATTGCCAAAGATTGAGGTCAGGGTGATTCTTTCATTTGTCTATGTTGAGACCTACATGTTCACTTGATACAGGTCTCTATTATTTACCAACTGTCAAATATACTTCTATTTTCTGCAGCCTGTTTATAATAAGGATGACTTTTTCGATTCCCTTTCTTGTAATGCACTGGACAATGACCCAAATCATGGAAGAACTAGGTATTCGGAGCAGATGAAGCTAGATACAGAGGTACTTCCATTATTGTATTGGTCGATCTCTTCAGATTCTAGTTTTTGCCTTTAGCTAATTATATGTGGTGAATGCAGACTTTTGGAGAGTTTTCTAGGTATGGAGGAGGCCGAGGAGGTCGGGGACCTGGTCGTGGAGGTCGTTTTCGAGGCTCTTATCGTGGAAGGGGTTATGGGGGATATGGCTATGTTAGTAGGGGACGTGGTCGAGGTCTGTAGAATCATGCTCGTAGAGCATAATAATAGTGTATGCCATGCATATTCTGTAACTGTAATGAAGTTACTGCCTCCTTGCCCATAGGCATGGGAAGTGGTTTAGGACTTGCTTGTATGTTTGCATTTTTCTTCTGCTGGTTGTTTCAGTAATAAAATTAGTATGTATGTTACAATATAATAGTGTTGATCTTTTACCCACCTTGTGGAGTTCGATCTATTTGTAGTTGAATTCAAACTTTCTTAATTGAATCAGTTGAAAGGAGCTGTTAACTGATGCTTTTCTTCTCTGTATTTGCCTTGTAATTGTGGGCTGAACGGGTAATTTTCTGTTTGAATTTCGAATTGATATTGGAACAACTAAAAATGAGCTAATCCTGATAGACTTGTAAATCCTAAATCCTGGTCTTGAAACTATTTTTTTTCTTACTTGGTCCGTGAGGCTATGATATGGTTATGGATGACATGCCTGATTGATCTTCCCAATTAGAATTACAATTGATGCTACCAAAAATCGTACATGGGCCAACCCGAACCGATTGAGAAAACTCCTGCTGGATCTGATCTTTAGTATCTGAAACAAAGGCGTCGAGATGTGTCCTCGTCGCCCCTCCGATGCTTAAGTCAATTAACTACTCAAAAGAACTTTATGTTGAATGCTATTGAAAAACGTACCTGAATAATGAAGCATGGTCGCCTATTTATAGAGGGTGCTGGTGGAATCCTAGTAGGACTAGTCTTCCCATAGTTAATTCTAGTTATATTAGGAGTGTATAATCGGAGTCTTATTAGGAGTTTGTGATGAGTTGGGAGACCGTAGGTCAGAGGGGACGGTTTAGGGTGAGAGGAGCTTGTGAAGGTCGAGGGGAAAGGGGCAAGAGGTCCTGGGCCAACCTTAGCTACGGGCCCCGACCTCGACCCTTATGAAAATGTGAATGGCCAAATTGAGTTACCTCGAGGTCGGGTATCATCGAGCTCGGGTTCTTCGGCCCGGCCCATGCCCTCGAGGTCGGTATTAGACACATCATAGGTCCCCGTGCATCGATGTTGTGGCTGAGGATGTCCTCCTGAGTCGCGAGCTCAGATGCAGGTAGCCCTAATTGGACCGTGCGGAGGCAATGGGCCTGATGGGCCGCCACGCGTCAATCCTGTGTAGGTGAGGGCGCGGTCATCGTGGATGGGCGACACGTGGCACAAGTGAACGCCCCAGATGAGGCGACCTTTTACCTTGGCCCTCTATAAATACCCCTCTTTTTACTTGCCCCATTTTTCACTTTTTACTTTCACCTATCAGAGGATCGGGTTCGTGGACCTAGAGGGTTTGGTGAGCGTCGATCTGTAGAGGTAAGTACTCGAGCTTTTAAGTTATTTATTTATAATGTCGAGCAGTAGTAGTGAGGGGTCGAGTGGTAGTAGTAGCGAGACGTCTAGAAGTTCTGACCATGTCATACCCGACCCCGATAGCACATCCATTATTCCCATGGCCCTTCCTATCACCTCGCAGCCCAAGGTCGAGTCTATACTAACGTACCCTAGGATTGCGAGCATGTATAAAGAGCACGTCGTAATAAAGATAGCCAGAGAGTTCGAGATTATGCCTCAATGTGACGTCAGGACCCCTGCCCTCAGTGAAACAATATTAGATGCTCGGGATGGGGAGATAGCAATTTTTAGGGATGCCCTCAAGGTCGGGCTCAGGTGGCCTCTGCACCCATTTTTTGTCAATTTCCTGACCTCGTACTTCATTTGCCCCGATCAGTTGGCCCCAAACGGATGGAGGCTGTTAGTGTATTTTTTCATTTTGTGTCGATGCCTCGGGGTCGAGCCACGAATTGACCTTTTAAGAATGGTGTACGACCTGAAGTATTCCCCGGGCTATAATTGTTTTGTCTACCTGTCGGCCAAAGGGGGGTTTAGGACACCTAATACCTCGAGCTCTCTTCGTGGTTGGAAAGAGAGATATTTCTTCTTTGTACCCCCGAGTCTTTATCATCCCTTCAGGCCTATGTGGTCTGTCCCCGATAAAGATAGGTTTAACGAAGGTCAGGCGTATTTTGAGGTATTGGAGAGAGATAGGCTGAAGTTAGTGAACCACGACCCCCGGCAGCTAAGATCGATTATCTGCTCGAAGAGGACACCTCGACCTCGCCAACGTGAGGGGACTCGAGGGTATGAGTTCGAATTCTTAATGTTTTACTTGATTAACCCTGATCTAAGCTCGAGCTAATGACTTGTTCATTTTTCAGAATTGGAGATGGCTTTCAATCCTTCTGCACTCCTAGGTAACGTAATGAAGAAATCGAAAGGTCCTACCCCGAAGCCCCCAGCGCCATCGAAGGGAAAGAAGAGAGCTAGGGATTCGACCTCGACTAAGGCGACCGGAGGTCCAGGCCAGTCATCAAAGAGCTCAGTGCCTTCCTCTTAGCCTTCTCCCCGACCAACAAATCTCGGGCCTGCTCCCGAGATCGTGGACCTGGAGGACGACACACCTCTCGGTGCGGGAATGCCTGAAGATCATGCTCGGTGTCCTCTAATCCTGTCGATGGTGACGAGGTATAAGGATGAGGTCGAGCCAGGCGAGGGAGTTCGAGCTCTGGAGCTTGCCACTTTGAAGGTATACTTAACTTCGAGCAATGCACTTGTTAAATTTCTTGATTTGAGTTTGATTGTGATCAATGTTATCACGCAGGCGTTGAGCATAGCTAGGGGAATGTCCCTGAGGAGCCTAGAATCCTCGAGCAAAGCGGAAGAGCTCACGACCCAGCTGCAACAGAAGCAGGATATTATTAGAGGGCTCGAGGTCGAACGCGATTTGGCGAGGATTGAGATGAGGAAGGTTCGTGATGAGATAGTGGTTTTGAAGGATGAGGCTGAGAAAGCTAGACTGGAGCTCATGCATGCGAAAAAAGAGTTCGAGGTTCAAAAGAAAGGGTTCGAGGATGAGTTGGCCAAAGCTCGAGCCCAAGCTGTCGAGGAGTTCAAGAACTCCGAGGAGCAGAAAGCTTTGCTTGGGGAGTACGGATCGGGGTCCTACTTTTATGCTTTACGTCTGGCTCGGGCTTTCTTGAGGGCCAAACTGCCCGAGGATCTGAAGCCGTTGACGGTCGAACTCAAATCGGTGGCCGACTACGTGGACGAGCTCGAGCTGTCTGCCTCCGAGGCTGAAAAAGATGAGGATGGAGCAGAGGTCGAGACTCCTGAAGGTGAGAGCCCCGACGATGAATTGCCAGGGGATGCCACCGACCTCGACTGACGTTCGATATATTGCCTTTAGTTTTTTAGTTTATTTTTAAGACAACGTCGATATTTTGTCTTTCATCGTGTATGTTGCAACTCAATTAGTTTTGTGAGTTCGAGTCTCAATTACTGGTTTATTTTCTGCCGAAGGGGTCGAGGATGACTTTAAAGCTTTGTAATTAACTTAGGTGTCATTTATGAAACTCGAGGTCTCTTAAAGAAGCTCGACCTGAGTATTTATTTTCATAAAACGACTCGAAGTATTTGAATCAGATCGACTAAACACTTGGCGTAATCTGAAGATGAACAAATTAACTCGAGGTCTGTTTAAATGAGATCGAGCTAAGAACATGGTGTAATTTGAAGATAAACAAATTAACTTGGGGTATTCTTAGATAAGATCAAGCTTATGTAATTTGAATATGAACAAATGAACTCGAGGTTTTGTAAGATAAGATTGAGCTTATGTAATTTGAAGATGAACAAATTAACTCGAGGTTTTGTTAGATAAGATCGAGCTTATGTAATTTGAAGATAAACAAATTAACTCGAGGTTTTGTTTCATACGTTCGAGCCTTGTGTTGGGTTATTTTAGTCCAAGCAGTTGGAGTATTTGTGGCGAGGTCTCGAGGCTCGTTACTTAGTTAGGTAGCTCGAGTTTTGCTGTTGGAGCTCGAGGCGTGTTACGAGGCCGATGGTAGGCCAAGTAGCTTGAGTTCTGCTGTTGGAGCACGAGGCGTGTTACAAGGCCAATGGTAGGCCAAGTAGCTCGAGTCCATGTTGTTGCATCTCGACCTCGACCTCTTCTGGGCTATATCCTGAGGGACCTCCCTGAAAGGGTCGGGGTCGAGTCTTTAGGATCAATACATTCCTGAGACACTGTGTTGCCGTAATGGACTTGTTAAAATAACGAAAGTTACATGGCAAATGGGTTAAGCATAGAAATTGAACCTAGTGAGGCTCGCAGGCCTAAAGCATGAAAACTAAAAGAAGAGAAAGTAACTAACAAAAATTAAAGTAAGAGTAAACAAAAGATCATAACTTAGGCTTTTCAGCTATGAGACCAGCTACTTGTAGTAGATCTTCAAGTTGTTAGCGTTCCATGGCCCTGGGAGGGAGACAGCTGTCCCTCAAACTGTATGCTCCTTCTCTTACTTTTCGTATGACCTCGTATGGTCCTTCCCAGGTTGGTCCCAACTTCCCTGGATGATGCCCAGCGGCTATAGCCTTCCTAAGAACCAGATCGCCAACCCTGAACCTCCTTGTCTTCACTTTGGCATTGAAATACTTGGCCGTCCTATTCTGATAGCTAGCGGACTTTAAAGATGCACGCTCTCTCACCTCTTCCAACAGGTCAAGATGTTCAGTCGATTGTCCTTCGATGTGGGGTTCAATCATCCTCTGTGAGGGAATTCCAACTTCAACTGGAACGGTGGCTTCCACACCAAAGGCTAACATGAAAGGAGTTTCACCAGTGGCGGTTCTATGAGAAGTCCGGTATGCCCAAAGTATGGCGAGTAGCTCTTCAGGCCAACTACCCTTGGCATCCCCGATCCTGGTACGAAGGTCTTGCAGTATGATCCGATTGGTCACCTCAGCCAGGCCGTTGCTTTGAGGATGTGCCACCGAGGTCAGGTGATGGCTAATCCCAAGATTTGAACAAAAACCTCTGAATTGTGCGTTGTCGAATTGTCTCCCATTATCTGTTATCAACACCCTGGGTATTCCAAACCTACAATTAATGGACCTCCATACAAATGACTTGAGTTTCGATTCCGAGATAATCGCTAAAGGTTCTGTTTCAACCCACTTAGTAAAGTATTCTACAGCAACGACGATGAACTTCAGTTGGCCCCTGTCCAAAGGGAAAAGTTCGAGGATGTCGACTCCCCATTGCTCTAAAGGGGCTGCGCATAGGATATTTGTTAATTCCTCTGCATGGGTATGTATCACATTACCAAACCTTTGACATTTATCGCACTTTTTGACGTAGTCCGATGCGTCCTTCTTTATGTTGGGCCAATAGTATCCGTACCTTATCAATTTATAGGCTAGTATACGAGCCCCTTGGTGGTTCCCACATACGCCTTCGTGAACTTCTGTCAGGGCCCGGACGGACTCGGAGGGCTTGAGACACCTTAGGTAGGGTGTAAGACTCCTGCGAAACAGTACCCCTCCGATGACACAATACCTTGATGCTCTAGCCTTTACGCTTTTTGCCTCTCGGGGATCCGACGGAAGGTTTCCATTGTCCAGGTACTACATTATCGGGTCTATCCAGGAGGGTTCATGATCGATCTCCATAAGGGTTGTCCTCGACCCGATACTAGGTTCCGTCACTATCTTGACATGCACCGTTCTGTCCAACCCGTCTATCTCCATGAACATCAGTCTCGATAGGGCGTCGGCTTTCGAGTTTCTAGCTCTATCAATTTTGACAACATCACAGTTCCTGAATCGCCTTCTGAGGTCATGCACTTTTAGGCAGTACAAACTCATCTTTTCATCCCTCCTTTCAAAAGTGCCATCCGTTTGTCCAACGACAAGTTGCGAGTCGCTAAATAGCTGGACGTCCTTTATCCCAAGATCATGTGCCAGTTCCATTGCCAGGATGACGGCTTCATACTCTGCCTCATTATTGGTGGCCTCAAATTTGAACCTAAAAGCACATTGGATTTCGGTGGTTTTTTCTGGGTTTGCAATGATAACCCCGGCTCCCGAGCCAGAGCTATTCGAGGCCCCGTCAACAAATATCTCCCAAACCTCTAGGGTCTTGCTCGAGTCACTATCCTCTGGCCCCCGAGTCCTTGGTGTAAGTTCGGCGATGAAATTTGCTAACGCTTGTGCTTTAATCGCGGGACGTAGTTTGANCTAAAAGCACATTGGATTTCGGTGGTTTTTTCTGGGTTTGCAATGATAACCCCGGCTCCCGAGCCAGAGCTATTCGAGGCCCCGTCAACAAATATCTCCCAAACCTCTAGGGTCTTGCTCGAGTCACTATCCTCTGGCCCCCGAGTCCTTGGTGTAAGTTCGGCGATGAAATTTGCTAACGCTTGTGCTTTAATCGCGGGACGTAGTTTGAACTCAATGTCAAACTCTCCTAGTTCGATTGTCCATTTCAGCAGTCTCCTGGAGACGTCTGGATTCTGTAATATGTGTCTCAATGGTTGGTTGGTGAGTACCACTATGGGGTGCGATTGAAAGTACTTCGGAGCTTTCGGGCGGCCATTACCAAAGCAAGAGCTAGCTGTTCAGCCAGCGTGTACCGTGTTTCGGCATCAATGAGTACTTTGCTGACGTGGTATATTGGCTTCTGTACCTTCCCGACCTCCTTCAGCAGGACGCCGCTTACCGAGCTCTCAGAGACGACCAAATACAATAACAACGTATCACCCGGTTCTAGTCTAACGAGGATAGGTGGGATTGCCAAGGCCTTTTTGAGTTCCTGCAGAGCTATATTGCACTCTTCACTCCATTCAAAGTTCTGACTTCCTCTTAGGGCTTTGAAAAATGGGAAACACCTGTCCGCTGCCGGAGCCACGACCTGTTCAATGCTGCGACCCGACTCGTTAGTTTTTGTACGTCCCTTTTG
>CAIGRO010028942.1:0-10090 GCA_903798355.1 Fraxinus baroniana
TAAGATTATATTTGTTAACAAGTTCCACAAGTATCGTACCCTTTCTTAAAAATAAATAAGGTAATATGTTAATTTTAATATATTATGTTTTTTAATTATAGTTGAATATTTTCTTTTTTATTACTCTATGAAGTTTGTAAAAAATCTTCAGTATAATTGATAGGATATTACTTCTGAATTGAGGGAAATGTTGAAAAATTATAGAGTTGGGTTAGTGATTAGATTTTAGTTAACCGAATATAAAGTTTCGGAAATTTTGCCGACAATTTTGTTGGGTTCTGTTGATGGTGATACTTTTCAAAAGCTGATAACTTGTGTGGTTCGCAAAATCTAGGATATTAGACCATGTTGAATTGTTTGGAGGCTATGAAAGTAATTTGTTCTTTGTATTTCGTGCACAAGGAAAGGGATGGGAAGTCCTCTTCGTAAATTGAAGTAACAACCTAAACAAGTTTATCATGATATAGAATTATGGATGTTGATCCTATGTATATTGATTCTAACGATGAAAATGTAGTAGTTTTATATTGAAGGAATTTATATATAGCTTCTTAGTTAAATGAAAAATAAGCACTCTTGATGCCACAAAATCTAAGGACCGTCCACGATTCTATGATTTTTGTTCACAAGAGAAGGTACATAAAATTTGTTCAATCTTAACTTTAATAATAGTTCTCACACTAACTAGACTATTGAAAGACTACCAATCACTTGGCGGCAATTGTTGATGCGATACATGATACCAGGGCAAGTCTAGGTAATGATCAATTGATCATTGAGGAATGGCTTACGACTAGGTCGCGAGTGAAGCGGGACAAATAAGGAATGGACTACTTGCTCAAGTCACGATGGAACATTGATCACGACAAGTAAAGGGACAAATTTCATGATGGGCATCGGAGATGAAACGAAGTAGAGCAACTTAATTCAAGCAATAGACGGAGAGGAAGGAACAATTATGCCACCGCATCGCAAGACATCAGCTGATGTTTGCGAACGCATAAAATTACACTATGCGGCCGCATAGAGTATTTAAGGCCACGAATTTTCAAATTTCGCGCAATCTTCTATTTTAGTTAAAACTCTATTTTGTGATATCTTTTGTTATTTTTAGAGTTCAATTCCCTTTTTTACTAGAGTTTTAGGGATTCCATATAAATAGGGTTGTTATTTTCATTGTAAAACACAAAATTTAAGAGATATTATTGCAAGGCTTATTGCTTTCTTCTTGTTCATCATTCAATTAATATTGAACTTATTAAGAATTAAATTCTTGTGGCGTTCATCAATTTAAGTAAGGTTCATAAATTTTGTGATGACAGGGTCAAGATATTGTTGACGATTGTCTTGATTCTCTGATTCAATAATTTATTGAATCGAGCTTTCAAACGTTGATTCTTGACTTTCTTGAGTTTGATCTAATATGTCGTGGGTTTTGAGCTTCAATTACTACGTCGGTTCGCATCAGTTAATATTAGAGTTTGGCTCCAAAAATCAAGGTTATATCATTTAATTCATTCTTTGTTTTTGTTTGAATCCTTATCTTCGTTCTTCATGATCTTTATCTTTGAGTCATCCAACCCAATTAAAGTACCAAAAAAATCAAAAGACATTTGTGCGCTAAATTAGAGCCCAAATCAATTCTTTTTTCTTTTTTTCGGACCCTTTTTGAATTCTCACGCACTTAATAAAAAAAAGGTGTCTAGTCTGAATTCAATAAATACTTTCTTAAATTTATCCTTAGCGTTCCATTCAAAGTTCAAAGTCCTACTTTTTTGAATCTTTCTAGATCACTTTCCCTACTCAATTATTTGTTTGGACTCCACAAAAGTTAAATTTTGATTAAGATCGAATTAATTCTTTGAAACGTTTGTAAGAAAGCATTGAGTGGAAAAAGATAAAGTGGTGAGACTAATAGAGGGAAAAGTCAAATTGAGTGGTACACGAATGTACACACATGAAACAAATATTAAATTAGATTTAGGATGTCTGACAGAGACAATTCTACTTCAAGCGGGAAGAACGGTCATTTTATCATGATAGAGGAGATGATAAGATGATTCGAAAAGTTGTTTGATAATATGGGAGATAGAATGGATAGGCATAAGGCGTGGTTGGAGAGACAAGACATATTGTTTGCTAATTTGCGTAGGAAACAATCTAGAGAAGTTCCTAACACAAGGAGGCATGGTAGGTGGGATCATAGAGCGAATATTGCTGGTGAATGTGAAGCGGATAGTGACATTAATGAGGATGTGTTGGTAGATGTCGAATTACGAAGAATGAGTGATAGGGGAGTCGTGCATGAAAGGAGGGGTAGAGATCCTGTTGGAGATGGTGTTGATAGAAGTATGAGAAATATCAAAATGACAATTCCTTCATTCAAAGAAATGAGTAATTCGGAGGCATACTTGGAGTGGGAAAATAAAGTAAGGTTGCTATTTAATTGCCACAATTATTCGGAGGAAAATAAGGTAAAGATTGTGGTACTTGAATTTATCGATTATGCTATCATTTTGTGGGATCGAACGGTAACATCTAGGATGAGGAACCGTGAGAGGCATATTAATACATGAGAAAAGTTGAAAGCTAAAATGAGGAAGAGTTCGTGCCTATCATTATTATAGGGAGCTTCATCAAAAATTGCAAAGCCTCTACCAAGGTTATGGGAATGTAAAGTATTATCATAAGGAGATTGAGATTTCTATGATTAGAGAGAATATTGCATAAGATAGGGAGGCCACCATTGCCCGATTTTTGAATTGTTTGAATTGAGAGATAGATAATGTGGTAGAGTTTCAATATTATGTGAAGTTGGAAGATATGCTACATGGAGGTATGAAGGTGGAGAGGCAGTTGAAGAGGAAGTGAGCAGCTAGATATCCATCGGGTTCTAACTCTTCTTGAAAATCGAAGTGGGATCATAATAGAGGTGATGGGGTTGTTTCAAGTTGTAAGACCGAACCACCAAAGGGAAAGGAGGAAGTTGCTAGCAAAATCACACTCAAAACAAATTCCCAATATTCTAAGAATCGGGATATCAAATGCTTTAGGTGTTTGGGATCAAGGCACATTGCTTCTCAATATCCAAACAAAAAAGCAATGATTTTGCGAGACAATGAAAAAGTGGTGAGTGATAGTAATAGTTATGATATGCCGCATTAGAGGATGCTAGTGATGGTAATGGAGTAGAGTACCCTCTAGGAGGTGAGTTACTTATGGTGATGCATGTTCTCAATACACAAATTAAATTGGATGATGTGAATCAGCAACGGGAGAGCATCTTTCATACTAGATGTCATGTCAAAAATAAGGTATGTAATTTGATTACCGGTGGGGGTGGTTGTACTAATATTGTTGTACTACACTTGTTGAGAAATTAGGATTGACTAAGATAAAACATCCGAAGCCTTATAAATTGTAGTGGTTAGATGAATGTGGAGAGGTTAGGACATGTAGGCAAATGTTGGTGAATTTCTCAATTGAAAGGTATGGTGATGAAGTGATGTGCGATGTAGTTCCCATGCATGCTAGACACATTTTGTTGGGAAGGTAGGCAGTATGATAGGAAGGTAAAACATGATGGACTCAAGAATATGTACAATTTTGTAAAAGATGGGAGAGTTATTACTCTTGTACTATTAACACCGCAACAGGTCGAAGATGACCAATTGAGATTGAGAGGTGTTGAAGAAAAGAAAAACAAAGAAAGGCGAAAGGAGATTGGGAAAGAAGATGGTGAGGTGGCTAATTGCCAAAAAAAATAGCAGAGCCACATCAGAGAAAAGAAAGATAGTCTATTGAGAGGAGAAAAAAATCAAAAGTGAGTTTCTATACAAAAAATAGTGAGATTGAGAAGGTTTTAGTGGGAACTAACAAACCCCTCCCCAATTTGGATATTTCTTTATTGCGGATATTCAAATACTTGTCACATGAAGACTTATTTAGTGGGATATCACCATTGAGTATCCAATAGATTCAATGTAAGTGGAGAATTTAATGAGCATTGAAGGAGAAGCATTCAATTATGGCATGGTAAAGAATCAATAACTCATACATAAGTTAGATGATGGACTAGCATGTAGTAATAATTTTTCACATAGGGCATGTACTTTTATATATATTAATGCATCTAATATTTCTATGAGAGTAATAAATCATTTGTCATATGCATTCATAGGTAGTGGTGTCAATGAGCCGAGCCGAGTACGAGCCCGAAAAAAAAAAGAAGCTCGAATTGAGCCAGAGCTTTTTTGGGCCCGAGTCGAGCCGGGCTCAGCAAAAAAAATGAGGCTCGGCCCGAGCTTTTGGCTCGGGCCTTAGCGGACCGAGCCGGCTCGATTTTTTACTTTTTTTGTCTTTTTTTTTAAATATATACTAATATATGTATTAGTTGCCTTTGCAGGCAGCTTTGAGCTGCCTGCAAAGGCAGCAGCTACGCTACTATAGTTGCGCAGCAGGCAACTTTGAGCGCCCTGCTGTGCAGCTACAAAACAGGCTGCCTTTGCAGGCAGCTTTATTATTTTTTTAAATGATGGGCTCGACCGACGCCCCAAAATGGGGCTCAGCCCGAACCGAGCCCGAGTCGTGCGAGCCGTCGAGTTTTTTTGTCATCCCTATTCATAGGCAATCAATTACTAGTTAATGACATTCTATTATGTTATAAGAAATTAATTGAGCATGATAGACAATTGGAGTGCATTGTTGGTGAGTTGAGGCAAGAAAATCTATATTTCAATCTTGAATTTCTTACTATTTTGGTTCAAATTTATGAAATATGTTGGAAACCAATTTAGTATCATCTACTACTTCTACTACATGTTTTGATATGGTGTATGGTTTAAATCCGCTTACTTTGTTTGATTTAATTCCTTTGACTATTATTGTAAGTGGTAATTTAGATGGAAAGTAGGGGGATTGAATTATATGTATCTCAAGGTAGCCACAGAAAGAAGCATAAAGCATTCGAATCAAGTGATTGGGTTTAGGTGCTTAGGTAAAATGGCTTGTTCGAATGCAAAGAAGGTTAAGATTACATATAAGACATTGATCATTCCACGTCATTGCAAGGATTGAAACCAATGGCTACAATTTGGATCTTAAAGTTTATGATAATTTGCATTTTTGTTGTTTCTTATCTTTCTCTCTTTGATGCAGGTTTAGATTCGAGGTCGAATCATTTCGAAGAGGGAGGGGATGATGTGATCCATGATACGAGGACAAATCCGGACAAGGATCCATTGATCATTAAGGAAGTGTCTATGATTAGGTCGCGAGCGAAGCCGATCAAAAAAGCAATGGGTCTAATTGCTCAAGCCGCGGTGGACGAAACATTGATCACGGCAAGTAAAGGGACAAAGTTTCATATTGGGCATATAGATGAAACGAAGTAGAGCAACTTGATTCAAGCAATGCACGAATAGGAATGAACAACTATGCGACTGCATAGTTGTTCAGGGCATACGGTTTCATGCCCCTTTATCGAAACCACAGAGCAAGACATCAGTTGATCTATGGGACCGCATAGATTTACACTATGCGGACGTATAGACTATTTCCAATAGCGAATTTTTCAAATTTCGTACAATCTTCTATTTTAATTAAGACTCTATTTTGTGATATATTTTGTTATTTTTAAAGTTTAATTCCATTTTTTACTAGGTTTTAGGGATTCAATATAAATAGGGTTATTAATTTCATTGTAAAACACACAATTTGAGAGATGTTATTGCAACCCTTATTGCTTTCTTCTTGTTCTTTATTCAATTAATTCTGAACTTTTCAATAATTAAATTCTTGTGGCGTTTATCAATTTAAGTAAGATTCATAAGTTTTGTGATTATGGGTCAAGATATTGTTGGTGATTGTCTTGATTTTTTTATTCAATAATTTATTGAGTCGAGCTTTCAAACGTTGATTCTTGACTTTCTTGAGTTTAATCTAATCTATCATGAGTTTCGAGTTTCAATTGCTACATGGGATCACATCAATTGTACCCTTGATCCCCAAAATTCAAGTAAGTAATATTCAGAGCATCTCTAATAAAACTGTAGATTATTTCAGAAAGTATCTCACATCAACCCCGAAATGCGTATATGGCAAGAAAAAATGTGAAAAATGTTAGGTGGGGTGTCCTAAATATCATCCACTTATTATTATTATTATTGTTGTAGTTGTTGTTGTTGTTATTATTATTATTATTATTATTTATTTCCATTGAAAGATGTGTTACTTCCTCTATTTAATTTTTAAAATTTTCTACGCTCTTTGTCTACGTTCTCTCTCTTATATATGTGACAAACAATTAGCGCAATTCCATGAACTCTCCATCTTCCATTTGCTTGCCATATACAGACAGACTTTGTTGCATTGTAGATGCATTAAGAAATATGGTACACGAAATTTCCATTTTGCTGGTTCAAAAGGTCATCAAAGAAGTCATCGCGTGGACTTCTAACTATTAGTTGTAATAAAAATCTTACTTTCTTTCAAAATAATAATGATGTGTCATAATTTGATTGAAGAATATATTTTGTAAAATACTCCATTTATGAATACTTAAAACGCCAAAATGTTTTACATATAATTTTACAAAAAATAATACAGGAACGAAAAAATAAATAGACAAAAATAAATCTGAAATTACTTAAAGAAATGTTAAGCGTAAAGTAAAAAGTTTAGACCCACTATTTATTGATAAGGAATGTCTTTTCCATCATTATCTCCTTGAAGACTATCCCCAATCTTTTAGCCACATTTCAATGCTTCATTGGCCAAAGTTTCATCTCTTTTTCAAGATTTCATTGCATAGACACAAAATTAAAGGCGTGTTTTCTTTATCATTTTCAAACAGTTTTCTATTTTCGATTTTTCAAAATAGTAAAAGCGTATTCTCTTTCCTATTTTCGAAAACACGTCTTCGAAAACAAGTTAGAAATTTATAAAGAAAACTCTAAACGACAAATTTGTCATTTTTAGTGTTTTCAGTTATAATCAAGTTAAAATTTTCAAAATACGTTTTGGGTGTTTTCAAAACAATTTTTCAAAATATCAAAAAGAACACATTTTCAACAACCTCAAAATGGACACTCAAAACACAAAATTCAAAATGAATTCAAAACTCAAAGCACAAAATTGAAATACAAAGAGAACGGCCCCTAAATTTTTTGAGCAGCATAAATAATAAAAATAAATTGAAACTACACAAAAGTAAAAGTACATGGGATCCACACCATCTAATTAACAAAGTTTAGACTATCAAATTATATTATTTGCCTAAAGAAGACAACATTGTTAGAATTGGAAACAAAAAAAAAACAATTTGTGATTCTCTAGATTTTTTCTGAAAAGAAATTTTTATTTAGTTTGGGACACTTGCAAAATGCCAAGATTTCGGACACAACAACTGTACATAGCAAGGGATGTTTTGTAAAGAAAGTAGAATCCAATGTCTTGTCTAGATGTTCGTCTTTTAATAGTGTTAATTTTCAAAACCACGAGATTTGTGAGGTATTCGTAAAAATGATACCTTTTAATGGAAAAGACTTCGAACCTCACTATTCGACTATTGTGGTCATGCGCGCGTTTTGCTTTCTTCCACTCATCGTGTTATATGGTCGAAAACTTTGAGCACTCGATTGGATACAATAAGAGAGACATGACCATGCAGTCCAATCCACCGCATAACTCGTTATGGCTTAATTATTTTTCACGTTAAACAAATTAATTTGTGAATAGACATTAGAAAATGAGACGAAAGCAACTGGCCAACTACCTCGTCACAGCAATCCAAGCAATGCCTTATATTCATTGAACAAAATCCAAGCAATGCCTTATATTTTGCAAGTGAATCAACGAATATTCAATTTCGATTCGGATTTTTAATTTCTATTATTTAGATTTTATTTGTTAATTAAGATTAGTCATTAATTAGAATTAGTTATTTATTAAGATTAGTCGTTAATTAAAAAAATTAATTATTGAGATCTTTTCAATTTTCAATCCAAATTAGTAATCAAGCACGAATTAATTATTTGTTGATCAAATCTTATATTCGATGTTCTTGCAAAAATTCAACGAATATTTTACGATATTCTTTGTGAATAAACGTAAATATCACGTCCACGCTACATCACATTCTATTTCTTTGTCAATGGAGAAAAGGCCAAAAAAAGGGTTTTCATGTTCTTATATAGTAGTTGGTTTATTGCTATCAAGATTTAACTGGATAACAGCCTAGTACACAAAACAAGTGACATATCATTAAGGGAAAAAGGGGACCAATTTTATTATTTGAACATCAACATTTAACACATGGTTTCATTTGCCCAACCCTTCACAATGCCAGTTTTTTCAAGGGAAAAATCTTATGGCCTGTTTGATTGGCCTAGTTTTTTCGTGGAAAATGGAATTCAATTTTCAATTCCCTCTTTTAGGTTGTTTGAAAACATTTTTTTTACTTGAAATTGGTTTTCTTGCTTTGGATGCACGTGATCCATTTTCTTGATTTTTGGTGAATTTGTTTTCCCACCTTTTAGGTGGTTTTTTGTTTTCCATCCTTGTTTTTTTTGTTGGGCAATGGATACAAAATATATTAACAATTGTAAAAAAAGATTATCCTTTAAATTAACAATTTTCATATAAGACAAAGTCAAATGAACACAAAGAAATTTCATTTTTTATTTTTTTTTATTTTTTGGTAATCTAAACAAATTCTATCCACAATTGTAAGAAATTTTATTCCTTTAATTGACAATTTTTATTGAAAACAAAGCCAAACGGACCATGTGGAAAATTATATCAATCAAACACAATTAATTACAGTTCTCATTAAAACAAATTTTAGGCAATTCAATTGTTTGGAATTCATTTTCTTTCCACTCAAATTCCACTTTTGCAATCAAACGGATTCCATGTATGATAGGAAGAATTTTCCATGAAAGTTGGAAATTATTTTCCATTTTCCACATTTTAGACTGATTGATAGGAGAAAATTTCTAGGCAATTGATTTTCCAACTTATACCTCATTTTCCACATTTTGCTTGAATTGGTTTTCTCATTGGTTTGGTGGTTTTTGGTTTTCGAGGCTTCTTTTTTTTTCCTTTTTTCTTTTTTTTTTTTGCGATTGAAACAAATTCTATCCTCAATTATAACAAATTATATTCCTTTATTGAATAATTTCTATAAAAAAAACAAAATCAAACGAATACCAAAATATCCAAGATTTCAATATTTTTCAAGTGAAAAATTATACCTATCAAACAAAATTAATTGACGATTCCCAGTAAAACAAGTTATAGGCAATTCAATTCCCTAAAAAAAATATTTTTTTTTTCACTCAATCTATTACTGCAATCAAATGGTAGAGATAAAGTATGTTCCATTTAAAAACTAAGAAATAAAGTTTTAAACTTCAAAAATCAAATTTAATTCGATTTTATTTATAAAAAATAATTAAATATATTTTTTATTAATTAAATATATTAAGGTGGCAAATCTATACAATTCTATCACAAATTATCGAATTAATTAATCAAAAATTATTTATCGATCACAAATTAAAAAAAAAAATTAGGTCACAAATTATTTCTCAATCACAAATCATACATTTCATAGGTCACAATTTATTTAACGATCACAAATAACAAATTTTATAAGTCGCAACTTATTTCACAGTCAAAACTTGTCAAATTAATTGGTCACAAATTATTTCTCAATCACTACTTAATAAATTGTGAATACAAATTACATTGTTTAGGTCACATTAATTATTGCTCACAATCAACCAAATAATTGGACACAAACACACCCTTCAATTAAAAAATAATAATTGCTACCACGATCCCAATTTTTTTAAAAAAGCGCAAATAAGTCACAAATAAATTATTAAAAGAATAATTAGTACATAACACCTCTATCTTTCACTATTATTGAGAAAAACGTCCACACCTTTAATTTTTTATTTTTTTTTTTTACATTTTCACTCTTAATTACATATTTGATTGCACAAACTACCATTTCTATTCATTTTCATCCAATTTCTCAATAAAAAGCTATAAAATAACAAATATAACCTCATATTTAAATAAA
>CAIGRO010028954.1:0-14802 GCA_903798355.1 Fraxinus baroniana
TTTGATTTTGAAACTTTCCGCATTTCAATTTCTGTTAACGCACTTTGTCAATTGTTTACTTTAAAACTTTGAGTTTCGAGCTTTAAAATTTTCATTCTATGAATTGAGTTGCCAACAATTTTTATCGTTATGAATGTGATTCATTTAAAAATTAGGTTAATTCCGCAAAAATCGATTGTCAAAAATTAGGGCAAAAGACTATGACGTGGCAATCCGGGTTAACAGAACTCGGGGCGCTACATTGGGGGTCCTAAAACTGCAAGGTTAATGATTTCAGAAGATAAATGATGTTTAGGGACAGTGTTCTGTTTAGAGTTCATTGATATGCTACAAATGAAGAGAGAGAACAACAGCACAATGCAGTAAAAGAAAACCAAAAAACTGGATTCAAAATTTCTACAGAGTAAGAGCAGAGAGATACAGAGAGGGAGAAGGAGGACGTACCAGCTTTCGCTCTTCCATTTCTGGTTCAGCAGCCCATGACAAAAATGATACAACATCTTTTCCCATCTGCACAATGAAGAAGCAACACAACATGATTTCCAGATTTAAAAGGATATTATGGTTAATTATGCAACTCAAAGGCTAAGGAAGTCACCTGTGCCTCTGTCGCAGGGGTACCATCTTCATATTCGACAGCACCGTCATTAAGCATTTTAGGCATAGCAATAGCTCCACCAGGAAAATAAGGATTATAGTGTAGCCCTTCTCGAATCTATGTAGTTATTAAAAATGTCAGGACACAATTCACCACGGCAGAATGGAAACATCAATGATCTATATTCAGCTGTAACCTAAATACCGTAGATCGCACCAGAATGGGAGCAATGAAGCCAGAGTGAAAAACAAAATTATTTAAAGAAGGACTACATTATATGAACTCATGAATGAAGGCTTGTGTACCTATGTCAGTCACCCCAGACTCAGACAACCTTATGACATATGGATCCTTTAATCTTATGCATATAAGAATCCACATTTTAACATACTTGGAGACATACCCAACTCTGACTTTACATTCAATAAAGAACTTCTTACCACACCTATTCAAGAGCTTCTATGAGCGAGAGGAGGAGCAGGTGCACGACAGCATCAGACAACACTAAAAATTTTGTTACTCGTGCTACTCCCATTTAGAATGATGTCAGGATCAAAATAGGTGCAATCAATTTAAAATTGTACTCTACATCAATGTAACAAAATTTATAAAACCTCTATTTGGTTTAGCTAAAAAAGTTGATAAAAATATAAGTCAAAGCCATTAATTAATTTTAACTGTACATTTCATGGAACTCACAACTTTTATCATCTTTTAAACCACACATTTCATCAAATTTTACCAAAATCTCCTAAAAATCTGATTTTTAGTTAAACCAAACAAGGGCAAAATATTTCACTACTATTTGCTCTTTTATTTGTTTTTCCAAACAGACAGTTTAGAAGCAGAAATTACCATCACGCCAGCAGGAGGATCACGGTACCCAGTTAGAAGAGCAAACACGTAATTCTGACCATTATGGCGGGCCTGAGAGGAAAAATAATTAGCAACAGAGGTATAAACGTTTCTCAAAATTTCATTGAATCTAGAAAGAGCAACAGAACACCTTAGTGATAAGACTTAGATCAGGGGGATAGGCCCCTCCATTGGCAAACCTTGCAGCTTGTTCATTAGGATAAGGCTCAGGAAAACGATCACTCAGTTTCCCAGGGCGAGTGAACATCTCACCCTCATCATTTGGACCATCAACCACTTCAATCTCTGCTGCCATAGCTTTAGTTTCTTCCTCAGTGTAAGCCACACCAACTAGGTCGCGATAAGAAATAAGAGACATTGAGTGGCATGATGCACAAACTTGCTGGTAAACCTGGTGACCCCGACGAATCCTGCACGCACAAACAGTGATTATGTTTCCAAATTCAATCAGGTAGATTAGACCTTGTGTAACAGTTCCCCAAACAGTTGAAGAATACTAGTGCACAAATCATTTTCTTACGAAGCATGATCATATGAACTGAGAATCCCTTCGTGGGGCCATGGATAGTTGGGACACTCTAACCCATGCTCGGCCTCATCAGAATAAGCTACTGTTGCACAACTCAGGAGACCCGAAGCTCCAGCACCAAGAAGTGCAAATATTTTTAAGGACTTCATGCCAGTAGACCCACTACTTCCATCTTGACCATACTTTGAAAGAAGTGCTGGCAAGAGTGGAGCTGCCTGGAAATCATACATACACGTCAGTAAAAGAAGTGGAACTTGCACTAGATAATTTCTGTAAGAGATCACGCTTCATGCGAAAGAAAACAATGTCGTAAGAAATTCAGACAATAAAGTTACAAGCAAAGTAGGGCGCAGAATTGAGCACTGGAAGACTACTAAATGGTTCTGAATCACGTGTCACAAAATGTGCAAGCTTTGTCATCCAAGTGAAAATGTGAAGTTTCCCCCTTATAGTAATTGTTGTAAGTCAACTGAGCTCAATTAATGAAGAGGGTTAGAATTTCATTAAACCTGTAAATTCTGCATGATATTGCATTAAATGGCCAAGAAATTAATTCATATGGAGTGAACAGATCTATTAACACGAGTTAAAATCAATCAATGGGATGTCAAACATTAGAATTATGAGAAATAAGTTAAGCCTCCAGCCATTATAGCATGTAAGCAAAGTGCCTTATATAACAATAACAAAGAAATTTGAAAGATGAAGTTTTAGTTCTTGAATCATATACAGGATCATTTATTGCACCATTTGACCCTAAATCAAATGGGGATCCACCTTTATGTAGAAAAGAACTCCCAATTTCCACAGGACCTCTCTGGGAGAATGATGATGACTTTAGCAGTAACCAGTAAGATATCCAAATATGATAGTCTGTGTGTAAATTGATAACATAAACCATAAACATCTATATAAGAGTCCAAACATTAAAGTATTTCGGTAACCTTTTCAATTATTAATGTCAGATTTTGATTAGTGCTACACCATTTCTCTTTCATTAAATTATCTCATTAGAATATCTAATCACCGCTATGAAAAATAATCCATTCAAATAGTAAGTGCCATATATTATTAGTAAATTTTAATTTGGATAATCTTCAAACTGAAAACTAGTGATGCAAGGCTTGAGCAACATTGGTGTATCTAACACGTGCATTGTGATCATTTAGCCCATCAATTAGCCATCTTATTGAAAAAGTAATTAGTAGCATCTTTGCAGGAGCGACCATTCTGTTTCTGTCACGGAAGATTCTTTAAAAACGAACAAGGACAATTGTGCTTTGGCTGTTTATACTTTATAAATTATAATTGATATACTTTTTCACTTTCAATAAAAAAATTGTAATTTCACAATCTTAAAAAGAAAAAATATAAACAAAGTAATGCATTTTACATCTTTGTCCTCCTGGGTCTTGCTGTAATGACCACGGACTTTCCCCAACAAGCTTTTTCGCTCAGGGGCTATTCCGTGCACCATCTATTTAAAGTTGGGCCACAGCGTGGATTTCTTTTGCATCCCCATCCCTTTCACTTGAGGAAACTAGGGTGTTCAACTGTTTGTCTTTCCTTTTTGCTGTATTTTATTATAAGTCTTGGCTTCCTGGGCCATTTTACTAAAAGCATGTTTGAGAAGTGTTATAAACCGTTTTAAGTTATAAATACATAGAAATGACTGATGGATAAGTAGGTACTACTCGTGATCCCTTGAAATGTATGGATAAAAAGTGACTTTGATTGTTTATATACAATTTACAAACATGAGCCAAACATAGACTAAATCATCTCTAAACTTTTAATATGAATTTATTCAAGTTTGACAGAATTTTAAAATGTGATTGAGTCAGTGTTAATGATACAAGACGATACAAATCTATGCATCTATGGGAAAAGGAATTTTGAGAAGAAGCACTCAACAAATAAATAAGTGCTTTATTACACAGTTTTAAGAACATTGATTTAACTTTAAAAGTTGTACAGAAACAAATTTCATTCAAATAAAATCAGTACACAACATCTGCCATAAAACCAAACTAAAAATTCAATAATTGTCATATTAATATTGTCATCATCAAAGGTTAGAATTAATTCTAGAGTAGCTTTTAATTGCCCACTGACAATTTTATTTTTACGAACTAGTCTAAACAAATACACTCTACTTCTTTGAAACAAAGACTTCAACCTGAATGTAACATCTTTGATCAATTTTCAACTTTAATATTGAAGGGATTTCTTTATATCCAAATACTAGTGATAAGGGAACCAACTTTAACCTACATGATAATAAAAGAGATAAAAGAACAAAGGAATATTGGCAGAGATCGAAGTAACCACTAAAGATTTAGTGCTTAAGATTTAAATTCCAGCAAACCAGAATATTTGGTTGTTATTTTTTTTATGGAACAACAAAGCCTAATTAGAGACTTTTTAATCCTTAAAAGACTCCAAAACCTATACAAAACAAGAAAGCTTAAATCACTAGGGAAGTCTAAAAACTACTGTAACTAGGAAAGTAATCATAATTATTGTTCGAAACCTAAAAGAAACAATAACTTAAGAGTCCACATAAAATCTAATCCCTAACCAACTAAAACTCAAGTCTAATAAGAACGGATATACTATTCCAATAAGGATTTGAAAATATTAAACTCTTGCTCCTACATCAATTACTCTGAATTGAAGAGAACCTGACATCAATGTGTGGACGCATAGCTTAGCTCTCCCTCAGGTATCCAAGTGTTCTCCATAGAATGTTTACACAATAATGTCCATGCTAGGAAGAACCCAAGGTGAAGTGCCAGCAATGAAATACAAACCAATATTTTGATATGACATTATGCATATTAACAAATTCTAACGGTTCTCTACCTCACAATATATTGTGACGTTTAATACGATAAAATTGTTGTTCCACCAAAGCTAAAGTCTCTTATCAACCAAAATGCCCATCTAAATCACAGCCATATAGCTCATTAATAATGTTCTTCATTTTAGAACCTCGAGCATGCACACTCAATTACCTTGGAACATAGAATCATCATGCATAACGAAAGAAAATCATTTTTCTCAATACTTTTAGTAAATCTTCGACTACCTCACTAAGTAAGGATATCCTCTTTTTGCTGATTTTTAAAACTCCTTGAGCATTCATCCGCTTTGTTACTCTTCCCAACTTGATGCTTGAATGAGAATGAAAATTGCTGAATAAAAGAATTCCAGTTAACATGCTTTGGATTGAGCTTCTTTACCATTAAAATCCAAATACAACATACAATGTTGCCAATGGTGAATATCATGTGCATAGAATTCTAGATCATATGTTGAGTACTCACACTTGGCATCCAACAACTTCTCAGTAAGAGAAAGACACTTGTTTTCGAACTTCTCCTATAGCCACAAAGACAGATCCTACTCCACGGCAGAGTTTGTCAAAAAATTTGGCATCACTGGAATCAGCACTTGTGTCAGGCTGTCTTGATTTGTGCAAAGTCCCTTGGACATAGCTCGTGTCTGGCAAAGCTTAAAATTTCTTACAAATATATCTATTTTTATCCACACATTTCATAATATTCCTAACTTTTACCTATATTTTAACCACACATTCCTTGAGACCCACTTCTTATAGCACTTAAAAACTTAGCAAAGCAAGCACTTAATCAGTTAATTGCATGTTGGATATCCCTCATTGGTGGGCAGAACATTCATCAAACTTCATCTTGGTAAACATTACTGTATATCAAATTTAAAAAAAAAAAAAAAAAAAAAAAAAAAAATCCCCGGAGGATCTCAATATCAACGTCCTTTCAAATCCAAAAAATCCAAAAAGGATGAAGTTTCAACCATGGTTAATGCTCTTTAGAATTTCCATATCTCCGTTGCAGCTATCACACTACACACCATTAATCTACAATTGATAACTATTAACTATGCACCTCCAGTTTTCCATTTCCTCAGGCTACCATTAAGAGCCGTCAAATGAACCACCAGATTACTGCTTACTAGATTCCCAGGCAAAAAGTGGACAGTAAAACTAATAATCAATTCTATCACTCTGCCAATCACTTCGTTGCGGTCACATTTCAGATCAAGTATTATAATAATTAATAACAGATGCAGCTATTCTTTCTGAATTTAATAAAATATGAAGAAATTGCATCTTTTACATCAAAAAATTATATAACATAAGCATGATACCTTAAAATCGGAGGCTGTACGATTCACAACACTTTGGCGAATGATTTGGTCAATAAATCTGCTGACTTTTCCAAATCCTGATTTATAAAAGAAGAGAGATGAAAACAAACAATATCAATGTCTATAAGTCATTCATTTTGTTGATTAAATTAAATAATAATGATTAAAAAGTTGACTAAAAAACGCAAAAATCAATCGTAATTAATGAAAAAACATAAACCAAATTAAAGATCAAAGAAAGAGTACGAAATCTTACTCATCTTTTCAATTCAGAGAAAAGGAGTGTGGTAGCAGAGCGAAAGAGATGATTGAAGTGCGTGTTTCTGTGTGGGACAGAGAGAGAGCGTGGAGCTAGAAGAATCGATCAAATGAGCGGTCCAGAATTGACATTAAACCGGTCCGCTGAGGGTACAAGACTTCAGGTAATAAACCAGTCAATTTCATCAATAGTCACTAAACTTAGTATAAAATTTCAAGTTACCACCAGTTAGTCATTCAAATTTTTTTCTAACCTATTAGTCAATAGCTTATGAAGGTTTCACCATTAAGAACAATGGGAAGGTCTACAAACCCTAAGATCCAAGGCACGACGTAGACATCTTTGACCATCTATTAAGTCAATTGTTTAGAATTTGTGGGAGCTGAAAAGGGAGTTCGAACCTCCCGTAACAAAGGAGTTAAAAACCTTTTAGTATAGGGAATTTGATCGTCCTATATTAAAGAAGGGTGTCGAACTTTTTTAAGAAAAAGGAAGTTGACCAATGATTAAATTAAAAAAGTAGAACTTATTGTTATTTTACGAAGAGATGTAAATAAAAATAGCCTTTCCCATTTATAGGGGGAGGATTAAGGGTCTTTAAGCAAATGTTATTTTTGAGACTGTTACATTAATCTCACAATATAAATTTGGTTTCCATCATCTCCAAGATCTAAACCAAACACATGCCCGCCGACCAAATGTGACTCTTAAAAAAGAGCATCACCTCAATTTGCAGATCGAAACTTGTATTTCATAGGCGAGAAGTCTGAAGACTGCAAATCTGGCCAATTGCTTAATGTCTGTGTAATGCACCATACTAAAATTGATTCGCTAGAGTCCACTCCCTCACGTGAATGTTTTTTTTTTTAATAAAAAAGTAGCTTGCATAATTTTCTCAATAAATTAAAATGTTCAAAACAAAATAAATGATATAATATGTTTCAAAGTTTAATTTTTCTAGTTCCAAAATCTCATATTACTTCTCTAAATCAAGAGGAATTTAAACCAAGTCATGTTTCTAACTTTTCTCCTCATAAATCAGGTCATAATTTTAATTTTTCCTAAAGCATATATTTATTATAAAAAAATTAATTTAAATTAGCATTTCCCAATGATCAGGTGCAAAATTGAATCACTCACAATTAAAGACTAGTTAGGAAAAAGTGTGTTTCACGTTAGTGATTATTGTCTACAAAATAGAAATGATTATATTTTAGAATGTTTGATGGTTTAGATTTTTCTAAAAGGAGAATGAAATTTAGTCGTGAAGTTTTGTAAAACGAAAACTAACACAATAATAATACCGATTTAATACAAGCAAAATTGTACAAATTTTTCAATTTGTGATTTCAATTTTTCAATGAATACAAGCAAAATTGTACAAATTAGGGAAAACTAACAAGCAAG
Source organism: Fraxinus baroniana (assembly GCA_903798355.1). Taxonomy (NCBI): domain Eukaryota; kingdom Viridiplantae; phylum Streptophyta; class Magnoliopsida; order Lamiales; family Oleaceae; genus Fraxinus; species Fraxinus baroniana. Next base: position 7,861 of record CAIGRO010028954.1, read on the forward strand.
AAGATAGCAAGAGAATGTATACTCATCTTGAAGTTGCTCATTCAAATCGAACCAACAAATCATTATTCTGAAGAGAAAAACCATTAAACAAGCTTGAAACCCAAGTTACGGGATCGCGCCTGCCTCATTTTCTTTTCAAGATTAGAAAGATAGAATTTTAAACAATATAATTGCAGGGGAAAAACAGAAGCTCTATATTGAGAGACTGCTATCCCACTTTGGTGTTTGAAGCTTATATTGGAAACAACAAAAGGACCACTACCATACTAATAAATGCACAACAGCACATGCCACCACCAAAAAGGAAAAAAACCTGATTAAGTGTTTGTTTGGTAGTGCTTTTAATTTTATGGATTTTAAAGAATGCGTGTATAATAAATGGATAGTAATCGCTCTACAAGATGTGTGGATAAGAAGTAGGTTTGACTAACTTAAATTATAATTTAAGTTTTGCTAAAATATGCTTTGTTAAATATGGACTATTACGTCAATTCACAAAGGGAAATGAAAAAAAGGGGGGAGGGGGGGGGGGAAACTAATAGGAAGCATGATTTAGTGCATCAAAAATGATCAGAAGACAAGTTTCCATCAGCTTTGGAAATGAAACATAATTAAGAAATGTTGAAATAGTAAAACGATCCACTCTCATTTATTGTAGTGCAGAGCAAATATAACAAGATGAATCTCACTGTCTTTTTCAACCATAGAGATAAACCACCTTGATCTTCCTCCCATCCCAAAATAATGTTTCCTTGTTGCCACATACACAACTACATGAGGACGACTCCCACACTTATCAAAAGATAATAGAAAGGGGCTTACCAATAATTAAATTATTGAAAATAAAAAGGACATTTGAAAACTAATTCAGTATGCACCTTCTTTATCAGTTTGTAGAGACTGAGGAGGGCAGAAATTGATTAAACTGTCTCCGCCATGAGAATGATATCATAACCAGCTATCTACGTGCGCAACGGAGGCACGAACCGTGCCTCTGTTACGGACGGAGGCATCCATGCTGCATGGAGATCGTGCCTCCATTCGCAACGGAGGCATCCGTGCAGCACGGAGCTGGCTCCGATTTTTTTTTCTTCTTCTTCTTTTTCTTCAGGTGAAGAAGATGCCCATTGTCCATAACCTTCCTAAGAACCTTTAATCCCTCACCAGTGACAAGTCTGCAACTTTGCAACCTTAAACTCTCCAAGCTCCTAAACTTCAAATTTTTAGCCAATAGAAAATCCAAAAAAACACAATTCTCAGCTAATCTCATCAAAACCCCATCAACAATACTCCTGCAAGTTCTCAATTTCACTTCTTGAAGACCTTTTGACGCATAATGAAACCCGAAAAAGAGGCGAAATCTCCTAGATTCTCACAGCTCTTCTCAAGTTTCTTGATATTCTTACAGTTTCTCCATAAAACATCAAGCCCAAAATTGAATTAGTAGAAGTCTCTATTCTAGACGGAGACACATGCTATGTCTCCGTCAAGCCGTGTCTTCGTTCTTGAAGGAGACACAACCCGTGTCGTGTCTCCGTAAAAAACGGAGACAGACAAAAACGGACCATTTTTTTATTATTATACACAGCAAAGTAAGTTGATTGAATCTTTTTTCTCTTTCCTCAGGGCTCCTCTTCATGTCAACCTACATTTGCATGACAAAAATAAAGTCTTATGTACTACAATACTAATCAAAAGAGTTCACATTGCATGTCAAATTTATACGATAATGCTCTTCAATGTCATGCACAAGTCCAATTTCAAAAGAAATGGTAAGAATAAGCAACAAATCTGAATTAGGGACAATTAGATATTAAATAAGAGTGTACATTCCAGAATATATTTATTCCCGAGAAAGGAACCATTGCTACAGAAGAATAGCTGCAAGTGCTATTGACAGAAGAAAAACTCGTGCCTCTGTTGTGGACGGAGGCACTCGGAAATCAAGTAATTGATAAACTACTCAATCAAACGACCAATCTTAAAAATGTTCTTCCCTTTTCCCCAGGATAAAAAATAAAATAAATCAAGAAGAACCAGAAACTTGTAATAAGCAAGCATAAATGCTAAATTTTGGGAAAATGAAGGGAGTGAGAAAGTGTACCAAGAGTGGAAAGTCTGGTAGAAGTATTGGGCTTGCTGAAGCTAGAATTATGAGCTGCAAATTGAGTTCCAAAACAATTTCCCATCAAAATACCTCCCTCTATCTTCTCCAATTATAACTGCCTACATCCACAATGGAGAAATCAAGTAATTGATAAACTACTCAATCAAACGGCCAATCTTAAGAATTTTCTTCCCTTTTTCCCCAGTTACTTTGCATGAACCTTTTGTTTCATGCAAAGTAACCAAAATTTGCAGAAAGTTCTATTGTGTTTTGTACATGGCAGGTACAAATTTAGATTGTAAATAAGAACCATTAAACAAAAAGTTTTCAACTATATCTTGTTACATGTCTAAAGTTTGGAANTTTTTTCTAATATTTGAAGAGATTTTAGTTTTAAATCAACCCATTATTTTTGCATTTCACAAACAGTTCTGCTCGACAATTGACATGAATATATAAAGGAGCATACAAACCTTTGAAAGGAAGCTACTCTCGGGGAATTGATTTTTGAAGAAGATACCTTTCATGGGAGATGTACAAATTTTTTAAGATATTTGTTTGCTTGCAGGAAGATATATATATATATTTGATTCAAATCAAAAACATGAAATCCAAACAATATTTGCACTGAAACTACTATGAAAGAGAAGGGACAACAATGCAAACCGAAAACTTCTCTTCAGTGGCTCATCAACTGAATAAATTTCCTAAAGAAAATCGTCATAAATAGAAAGTGAGAGAAACTAAGAAAAGGGTTTGTAAAATAAATATCAATAAGAAGATACCTTCCTCCATTAATACTTCAAATTGATTAATGTATTCTTCTGGAGCGACACACATTCCTTCTTCTTCTCAACAGACAGCAACACAAGATAAATTCCTCAGTTGACGTGAAAATGGGGAAAGAAAAGAAGGAAGCATGATGGATTGATGAATTATGGAAGCGGTGTGGGTTTGCGTATGAAAATGAAAGATAGTTATAGGAGTGATGGGTTGCATAAAATTTATTAAAAAAAAAAAAAAAAACTGAATTACGACAACGTAAATTTGCGACACTTGGGCTGCCAATGTTTTGGCTCTTTTAATCTATAGTGAAACGTACTATCACTAGTTAGTAGAAAATATCACCAAGCTACACTTTACTTTCATGTGTCACACTTCAGTAGTCACATAAATATATACACTTTACATGTCACATTTAGAAACATTTCATTTGGGCAGACAGGAGAACTTTACCTGTTTAGTATTCTTTAATATTCATCTCAGTGCATTACGGTAGATCAATTATACAAATATTGTAATATAAAAAACAAGATGAAAAATATTAAAGTTTCGACCATAAGCCTATTGTAAGGGAAGGACTTTGATTATGACATGATACGTGTAAATGTTACATATAAAGTAGCATTCGAAAAGTACTTTATTCTCAATATCAATTGTTAAAAAATTAATTGGAGGTACTTAACATTCAATTGTGTTTTATCATTTACCGTCATCTTAACTGGTATTTATAAAAAGTTTGCACTGATATAATATATTGTTTTAAAGATATAATTTGAAAATTATGCTCATAATTTAAAATTTGAACAGATAATATCATAAATTTCAGGTTACAAACAAGATGCAATCATCTAGTAATTATATGTATTAGATATAAATTATATCTAGATGGTCAATATGGAGGGTGATGAAGCTCCATATAACTCCGTAATTAACTTTCAAGATTTTAGGGGTATAGTTCCAACAAAGCCAGATAATTTTTTAATAAAGAAAACAAACATAATATATTGATTCATTAGATTGAAGGATTTTCTAATTTTTTAATTAGTTCCCATTTTGGCACCATTCTTTAAGATTTTAATAAAAATTCGACCGATATGAATAGTGAAGAGAACTCGCTCTAGCCGCAATCACTAACAAACCAAAAAGCAAGCATATTTTTTTATTTATTTTGAAATCTCAAAAATGTCCCACTTAAACAAATTGAATGAAAAAAATTAAGGGATAGAATGATCTTTTCCTTAGTCTACTTCAATTAATTTGTAAAAAGTAGTCAATAATAGCTACAACGTTGGGTCCACATGATTGTATAACGGCTAGATTTCTTATTAAACTTGTACACAATGTCGAAAAGGCACTTAATATTTTTTCAAATCAATGTTTTGTATCATTATTAATTCAGTGATGGTCTAACAAGTTATGTCAAGCAATGATACATTTAGAGTTATTGAACTTATGGTTCAAGACAATATTTGCTTCAATTGTAGCAATATTATCTTCGAGTTTTTTCTTTTTCTTCTATAGGTATTCATGAGAATATTAATGAAATACTTGGACGTACAATATGTACTCCCAATAAGTGAGTAACCAAGTAATATAATATAAGCAAACAATTTAACATCGAAAGTATGTTATGCATAATATTTGTTCGATTTGATATTAATACATGAACTTACTCATTATGTAAGTCTATATTAGCATTTATTACATTGTTCACTTGATAATATAAAAAATGTTCATATATGAAAATAATAAGACTTAATGAAACGAAAATCATATATTAGCATTTATAAAACATGATGAAGTTTTTTTTTTTCATTAGTTTTTTATGATATAGTATTATTCGAGACATGTACTATTTCGATAGTACATAAAATATTACTATTTACTTTTAAATAATGATATTTTGATTAATACTTCTATATGAGCAATAACTCAGTGTTCTTTTGAAATTTTAAAATTGTGTTGACTCTTCAAGAACAAATAATTATTGACTTATGAAATCCTTAATATTTTGATGGTAATAAATAAGATTAATATTATTTCATTTGAGTAATGATAGTTCAATGTTAGAATCGATCAAACATTGCTAAAATCAACACATCATAAATCAGACTCGAAATGAAGATCAAAGTGAAATTTAAGTATCCAAGTCAAATTATTTGAGATGAGAGTGTAAAAGATCAAAATCAAGACTATCAAATCGAGCTCATAAAGAAGGTCAAGATCGAAGTCAAGTATTAAAGTTAAACGTCAAGAAAGATCAAGATCAAGAGTTTAAGAGCTAGATGGAAAAGAAACTTCGAAACAAGATCAAAAACTAGGTTTTCGAGATCATATGTAAATGTATAATATTTTGATATTTAGTAATGAATGACAATAGCTCAAAAATCATTTTATGCATGAAGAGTTAATTTCATATTCCTTGCATAAAATATTTTTGATCAAAAGCAAGATTGATCTTTCAAAGTGATACTTGAACTTAGATCATATCTCTAAAAAAAAAAGTCAAAGTCAATCGGACGTCCAATTCACCAACAGTCTTTTTTTAACCGTTCTGATTTCTGACATACAACGGCTAGTTTTAGTCATCCGGTTAGTAGCGGATGTTCGATAGGGTCGGGTCGTCCGGTTGGGAAGAGTTTTTTGCGTTTTGAATGTTATAAACACCATTTCACCATGCATTCATTAAACAATTAGAAGAGAGCTTTCTTGTGAAATATATTTGTAAAATATTTTCTTTGAACTTACATTTTTAGATTCATTTCATTTTATTTCTTCATAACAAAAACTTTGACTGTTGAATCAAACTTCTTAAATTATTTTTATCATAAAAGTTTTTCATTTCTCTTTGTATTTAAATTATTTATATCAATCTTAAAATAGAAACATGTTTTTGAAGAAGATTTTTGCACTTACCTTATATAAACTTTTCTACTCCTTCATAATGAAAACTTTGATAGATTGAATCAAACTTGTAAAATCATCACATTCATCAAAGTTTCTCATTTCCCTTTTAGTACTTAATTTATCACAAAAAAAAAAATATTATTCTAGAATACTCATATTGTACTATTGTTCTTTTTCAGGATATTTAGGCCTTGGAGGAGTAATCGGGCGAATGGCTAGTTTTCGAATAATCACTGTTTCGCGTGTTTTTTTTAGTTCGCCAACAATTAAAGAAAGGATCAGACGATTGTGTAAGGAACAAACCTCTTGAGACAAAGTCCCAAAAAGGGGTGTATTTACTGGTGAAGATTTACAATTGGAAAATAGACAAAATGCCTCCAAGGGGCGCAAGCAAGGTGTGCCAAATTATTTCGCGTGTTTTTTAGTCCGCCAACAATTAAAGAAAAGGATCAGACGATTGTGTAAGGAACAAACCTCTTGAGACAAAGTCCCAAAAATGGGTGTATTTACTGGTGAAGATTTACAATTGGAAAGTGGATAAAATGTCTCCAAGGGGCGCAAGCACACGAGTACTGAAAAAAGATTTAAATTTAAACTAAGGAATGAAAATTACATATTCTCTTGTCGAGAGTGTTTGATTCGGGGTCCTTCTTTCTACGTCTTCACTTCCTTTTATACTCCCTTGATGTTGTTAGATGATGGAACTGCTTGGAACTACCCAGTCTCGTTGTAACTTGTCCACTTTCTTCATAATGACCGACTTGTGGGGGAGGAGTTACCTCATAACCGTCACCATTTCCTTTCCCTTTTAATCGCCTACCTTCAGGAGATTAGTTGGCCACGATACTTCAGGTGTATTCCACCCTGGACGATTTCGAAGGTTTGGGCGATAACCAAAGCGTTGCTCTAGGCGACTGCATGGCCTTCAATTCGTTCAGTCTCTGCGAGTTCTATTAGCTTGGGCTGATGGCATTTTTTTACCCTTGAGCTTCCGTTATTTAGGCCTTTTCTCAGGCTTCCCAATTGGGTTTTTCATCTTGGGCCTTTAAATTGATTCCTATTAGGCCTTCATCTTGGGTTCCTCAATTGGACTTCTTATTTTGGGCTTTGATTTTGGCTACATTTTAGAGTGTCAACAATTACCC
>CAIGRO010028957.1:0-7500 GCA_903798355.1 Fraxinus baroniana
ACACAAATCCAGAGGCCAAGTACGAGTAAGGAAACAGTACCTTCTTTAGATTAGGAGGAAGTGGAACAGACTGAACAGACAATAGAGACATCTACTAAAGAGAGTCCAGATACACCACGGGTTAAGGTAACCATTCCTATCAAACCTTATGAGCATTCTATTCAATTCCCACAAAGGCTGAAGAGATACCAGCTAGACCAACAGTTTAAGAAATTTTTGGATATGTTGAGGGAACTCCACATTAATATCCGTTCATAGACGCGATACGACAAATTCCAAATTATGCAAAGTTTCTGAAGGATATGATATCAAAGAAGAAAAAGCTTCCAAAATTTAAAACTGTGGCACTAACAGATGAGAGCTGTACAAGATTATAAAAGAAATTGTCTCCTAAACTCAAAGATCTAGAGAGTTTTACCTTACCTGTTTCAATTGGAAATGCTGGTACTTTTAATGCTTTATGTGATACTGGTACGAGTATTAACTTAATGCCTATTTCTATTTTCAAAAAACTCGATTTGGGATAGGTTAAAGCAACGGTGACTCTGTAGTTGGCTGATAAATCCTTTTCCCAACCAAGGGGAATTATAGAAGATGTGCTGATTAAAGTGGAAAAACTCATCTTCCCAGCGGACTTCCTTATTCTGAACATAGAAGATTACATGAATATTCCTATAATCTTGGGGAGACCATTTTCAGCAGCAGGTCGAACTTTGATTGATATGGAGAAAAGGAAGCTAATCTTGAGGGTAGACGAGGAGTAAGAAGCTTTTAAATTATATAATCCACCTAAACAGCTATCAGCCCTCGACGAGCGTCAGTGTATCAATGAAGACGAACCATCCCTTCAACAAAATTTTCAGAAGTGAAAATCAAAATTTAGGGGATTTCTTGGTAGAGACGAGAACGGAGAATTCAAGGTGTGGAGAGCTAAAAGAGGATGCAGAAATGGAAATTGCAAGGAGTGCACGGTGAAATCCTTCGATTTGAACCACCATGAACTTACAAAAGTAGAGTCGAGTTATAGACTATAAACTAGCGCTGGTTGGGAAGCAATTCGTCACTTTTATTTATTCTATTTTTTGCATTAGATTAGGATTTTTTTTCGTATTTTTGATTTTTTAAAATAATATTAAGTTATTCATCGTCTTTACAGGAAACAAAGAGTATTTGCATGATCCACACTTCTTTTCCTCTATCATTTTCACCTTCGCATCTCTATCGATCATGGGAGTATTCATAATTCCATTTTCTTTATCTTTATGTGAAATTGTCCTTAACTTTATGTGCTGTTAAGTTGCATTTTGTTCTTCTTTAAACATTGATGACAATGTTCTGTATAAGTTTGGGGGTGGGAATATTTCATTCATCATGTTACCTACAATTTTTGTGTGATTGTGTAAAAACAATAAAAAAAAATTAGTCTTTTGTATTAATTTAGGATTTTGTGTGCTTGTGTGAGTTTGATAACTTTGATAGCTATGATGTTGAATATTAGAATATGTATGAACTGTGAATAATGGAAATAGTCAATACCTGTTTGTGTGAAACTTGACATAATTCGTGTACGACACTTATGTTTATATATTGAGTTGATGATTTGGTTCATTACTTAGAAATAGTTGAACATAGTAAATAAATCCGAATAACCTCTTTTTTACTAAACCATGGCCAAATTTTAGAATAGTTTGGAGGTGGTTGAGCTGTTGCAATAGAACATTGAGATGAGTAGGGATTTCGTGCATGATATTATATTGTGTGGATTGTCTAAAATCAATGAGATGAAGATGAGTTGAAAGTCTTAAGTTGTTGGAGGTTAGTTTTAGAAACTGAATGTCTAAAAAAAAAGGGGGGCATTGTACTAAGCTTTGAGTAAATCAAAAACATCTTATCGAGCCTATATAACTCGATTGATTAAGCCTGCAAGAGTTTAAAATCTGGTGCCCTATGGTCATCTGACTTGGGAGTCATCGGCCTAAAACGCGTTACAAGGGTTATATAGAAGGCAAATGAGAAGATGTTAATAAAAAAATTGAAATATAGAATAACATATACACATTTATGTGTATAAAATTACATCGATTAAGTCCTAGACATTCGGTTGATAAAATATATCTCTAATACGAGGCGAGTCGCTTAGTTTAATCTCAAAGGTTGAGATTAAACTTTAGAGTACAGCTCGAGATAATTGAGTAAAAAGAATAAATTTGTGGGTGTGTATCTCTCGAGCGAAGTGAGGAAATACTGGACTACTATGGTTCAGGTGTTGAGCTAATCATGAGCTTGATATGTCTACATGAGTTGACACACACACACACACACACACACACACACACACACACACACATACACACACACACGTCGAGTTATGCATATAGCTGGTGGAGATTGATTTGATTTTTTGTATCGTTGAAGTTGTTTATTTTGTTTAGTGCTAAATTCCAATCCTGAGACACGGCAGGTTGTTGAATCATGTTTTATGTTGAATTAAGTTACAGTTATATCACGATTGAAGGAGTCTGTGAGCTCTTTTACTCTGCATCAAAGCTTTCCCTTTATTCGCACGGTTGTGCCTCTACTGTAGCTCTGCATGCCTTATATTTCCTGATCATGAAACAATTGGAATTTTTTTTTTATAAAATATTGATTTATTTAGATAGGTTCCGGTAGTCAATTCGTGCATATGAATAGAATAACTTGTTGCACTCTTCAAGTAGATGATTGTGGAATATTGAGACTCACAAAATCAATTATGAATGAATAAGAAATTGAAGTCTAGAGTACAGTTGAAAAAATAGAAAAATTGAATTTCAGTCGCCCGCTCGAGCGGCCGCCTCTCGCACAGCGAGCGGTCTGAACGGCTGTGGCATTTCATGAAATATGCTTAGTTTTAGGGCGTGTCTTTTCAACCACAATCCCTCAACTTCTATAAATTGAAATCCCTAGTGGTCTAAATTCATTCCATATCATATGCATTGATTGTATTACTCCAAAATCATTGAAAAATCAAACCTGTCTTTCATTAAAAACTATTCAAAGTAGAGTGTTTTGAATTTCGAGTTCATCGATTCTTGTTGTTTGAAATGTTTCCACAACAACAAGGAAATTGTTGTATCTTGGAAGACGATTGTCCAAACCCCATGAGCACTTTGGCGGGATAAATTCGTTTTAAAGAAATAGTGTTAAAAACCAACTTTGATTTATAAACTTCATTGTTTCTTTTTCATTTCTGCAACTTATCTTTGTCATTCCAAGATAGTGTTTACTTTGTTTAAGTTATTTAAAAATACAATTAGAAAATCCACACACATATACCAACAACTCTTTCATGATTAAATCAACTAAGTCATCTTAAGTCTTGGGTGCTTGGTTGCATGTCTCCAGAATTGAGTGCTCTTGTCTAAATCAAAACTCAAGGCTTGAAAAGCTGCACACTGTGGAGTGTTTTCTGTAAATGTTATGTCATAGGTCCAATCAACTGTGGACATAAAAACTTTTAATATATATATATATATAATTGATCCATGTCATTTATGACAGATCTATTATTTAATTGAATTAATATTCTAATAAATCAAATAATAGAATCCATAGATTCACGTTTTGGTTATTTGTTAATTATAAGGAGTTGTGATCGTGATATACAAATTATATATGATTGAGTTTTAAATCATCTGTGATTGTAAGTAATAACGAGATACGAATATCGTCATTACAGATAGACCATCACATATGTCATTTCTTACTTGTAAAGTAAGTAACTGATCTCACAAGTTAAAGTATGATGATACTTAAATGAATACGTAGATATTTTGTTATAGAACAAAATATTGGAGACCCGTTGGGGATATTCCACATGGACAACTATCTGAGTATTAGTGATTAATCTCTAACGTTTCATAGTGGAATTGGTACTTGAATTTGAGGTCATTATAGTGCATTATATGATGTGTCTTATATAAGGACAGTAATACTTTGATGATATTGAATGTTATTCTGTCAATGGTCTGTGATACAACATCATTCGAGTATATCAAGAATCATATGAAGGTTGTGAATGATTAATGGACAATTCGTCACTCTTAGATAGTAAGAGATTATGATCCAAACTTCATTCAATTAAGTAAATAACGAAATCATTGGCCAATGTGTACTCATAAGTTGAAAAAGAGATTTCAACTTACATTGACTTAATAGTAGGATGAAAGACATGATCGGTAATTAAGATTAACACATATTCATATCTCGTAATTGATCGGATCATATTGATGAAATGATTATAGTTTCGCTGTAAACGAATAAGTTTGGTTCTATCATACCACATGACATTTTCCGTCAAGTAGGATAAAAGACATGATCGATAATTGAGATTGACACATATCCATATCTCATAATTGATCGGATCATATTGACGAAAGGATTATAGTTTCACGGTAAACGAACAAGTTTGGTTTTGTCATACCACATGACATTTTCCGTCACATATATCGTTCGACACATTGCTAGATGTAAATCTGAGACCACGAATGTGAATTGGTGATAAATTAAAAGAGGTATTTTAATTTATCAATTTTGATTTGATTAAAATAATAATTCATGTCGTTAAATATCGTGATCGGGAACCTAATAGGCCACACACAAAATGAGAACTACAAAAATAAGACTCACTAATTAATTAACAAGTATTTGATAATTGATTAATTGAGTTGCTTGTTAATATGCCCGAGTTAATTAATTGTATTAATAAATTCATTGGCCAAATTTAATTAAGTAGATTAATAAAACATTACACCGGATTATGTTTAAGAGACGAGTCAAACTCACTTGGACTTACATTAATAAGTTATTAGGGTTTCAGAAAAACATAATACGATTCATATTGTTGTTAGCACAAGAAAAGAGAACCCTAGTTCTTTTAATCTTGTTCCCCGAGTAGATTTTCATTGGATAGTGGACAATTGGACGGTTGTAGATTGCAAATCAGAACGGTCTTCAAGAAATTCAACAAAAGGTATAATTCTTTATCACAATTTCTATCTAAATAAAAGTAGATCCATGGTGGGAATTAAAATTATTTTATTTTCCACTTTGCATGATTAAGTAAATTCTTAACACTTTCTGCCTCCATCATTTCCTAGGTGATTGATGATCCATTATTGGGAATTGGGTGTCAAAGAATAATAATTGCTAGGATCATTTTCTTTATTTCATGTAAGGAATTCAGTGAATTTTTTAGCCTTTTAGCTATTTAATTTTAAGGAAAAATTGCAATCACGATACCAAACCTTTCAGATTTTTGCAGACTTTGTCCAAATTTTTGTTTTGTGTCAGCGGAGGTCCCAAATGTTTCAAAAATATGCATCGAAGGTCTCAATGGACGATTTTCGTCCAGTGACCGTTAGTTGACCAATAATAGTACATTTGACCAAATTTTAAAAGGGCAAAATTGTAGCTTTCCTATTTATCCCCATAAAATAATCGAAGTAATAATTAAAATAAAATAATACTGTTCATCACCCATTCACCCCCACCCCACCTAACCTATGCATCCATCAGAATCCACTAACTACCAACATGCTGTTGCACTTCCCACAACCACCAACAATGAAAATGTTTTGAGCCACCAACAATGAAAATGCTTAACAATCCCTTAACAGCCACCACCAACGAAAATGTTCTGAGCATTCAACAAGCTTTTTCTAGCCTTTTTCAGTGATGGGTCGTAATGTTTTGAGCACACTATTCATCTCTTTCTTTACCCCACCCCCAAATAAAAAATTTGAAACTCAGCCTCCATCTCCTTCTTCAATCCTCATCTCGCTGTCGGTTTACCACCAGATCACCAGCCATCTTGTACCTCCGTTGACTAGTGGACTGACAGCGACACCATCTCCTTCTTCACCTCTCAAACCCAGTTCACCACTAAATCACCAATCAAGTTTAGAAACCTCTGCAAATTCAAATTCACAACCCCAAATTCAAATTCATCAATCAATCCACAACAACAATAAACAAATCAATCCGATTTCGTTCTTGAAAGAAAAAAAAATCAATAATCAAATAAGCAAAATGACCATTTTCAGTGAATCCAAGCGGATGGCTTTTGATTCGATAGTGAAGTCTTTTGATTTACCAATTTTGATTCGACCTCACTGGATTTGGGTGGGTTTATTTTGGTTTGATTGTGGTAGTGGCGTTTTGGGGGAAATTGGTGAGAATGGGTTGGGGAAGGAGATAGGGGGTGGTGGTGTCGGCATAGAGGCAATGGTAGTCCCGGCAGTATGCCGGCATTGTTGCCTGGGAAGAGAGGTGTCTGTCGACGCTGTTTTCTAGGAGGAGAGGTGCTTGCCGGGTTTTTTTTTTCTTTTTTCTTTTTTATTTGTTTAATGAGAAAATTGTATAGTCCCCTTTTAATTTTGTCAAAAGTGGTCAAAATCTACTATTCTTGGTTAACTAACGGTTTCTGTCAATTTGGATTTCAGATGCAAGTTTTTTAAAGATTTGGTACCGTGGGTGAACAAAATAAAGGTTTGGGCAAAGTTTACAAAAATCTGAGAAGTTTGGTACCGTGACTACAATTTTTCCTAATTTTAATTATATATTTGGCTAAAAATTAATTGTTAGGATACACCACGTTGCTTAGGTTAATATTTATTTAATTAAATTAACTTCATGCAACTTTAATTAAGTGTGAATTACTTATTGTGTGTTTAATTGACATTCAATAATTTGATTATTAATCGATTGATTTAATGATAATAACGAGATTGAGAGAATATGTGTTTGTCTTGTTCGTCAATAATTGACATATGTTTTATAAAAAATCAAGAGATGATTATAGATTATGCAATCGTACTAGAATTCCTACAATTGAATACTCTTACATTTGTATGAATTTATATAGAGATATAGTAAATATAAACATATGAAAATGGTTAGTTTTGCTCTATAGAGATTACTAACTAAATTGGTTAATTTGATTGTTAATACATATGGAAAAGGTGTTGAATGATATTGAATCGATTGAGTATTAAATAGTTTTAGTAAAATCGAAATTCCTAATCACTTAATCCTCCTTGCTCTCTACAAAGTAGATTAGTTACATTATTTGCTTAGTAGAAATTCTAAATCTTGATTTAATACATTAGCACCACATTAATTTAGATTGAGGTTAGATAAAAAAAAAAATAGTAAATATCTATATAAAAAGATATTAGAACTTAAAATTCCACTTTATTACTTGTTATGATTCATACACTTAAAAGACTCATAGATCAACAAACGTTGCCCTTACAATCGCACAGGCTTGTCCCTTGTGATCACTAGGCATAACTATTTGTCTAAATCCATCATTTTCCAAGTTCTGTCACTTTAGTTCCCATCTTCCAAATTTTGCATAGTTTAAGTCCTTTTCACCCCCTTTCCCGTTCATTTTCTTCAAAAGTCTCTCCAATATCGAGTTTCTCCTTAACAAGCAATACATCAACAAACCTAAGTATT